>JAIZAY010000094.1:0-135506 GCA_029531755.1 Holothuria leucospilota | reverse complement strand
ATCAACTCCCTGAACCGGTGACCCGTAGGCACCTTGTCACTGATAAGAGTTATGACCTACTCTGGTGAGAATCCAACTTGATATGTAGGATGAATTAGCATTTGCTTTTTTAAAAAACGTGACCCTTGACCCAAAACTCGCTAACACCAAGACCCCTTACGGGTCTATCATCTTGGAATTTCGTTTGTAAATGCTAGGACAGTCCCAAACTGCTATTTTTATTAGGTTAGAGAAAAAAAGGAAAAATCGCAAAGATTGCACAAATGCATCTTCAAGCTTTAATAGTCGAAAAATCCCAAAGGGGAGGGGGCACCCCTCCCCTTAGACCATACCAATCCACTTCATGTTAACAGTCAGTTTCGCACCCCCCCCCCTTGGGATACATCCTAGATCCTCCACGTAGGATACAAAGAAAAAATTACAGTGTTTATAGCAATACGTCTAAAAAACGTTCAGGCAATCATTCAAGGTTTATGCGGGACTAAGAGAGTATAGCGTTGTACATTGGAAGACAGATTCATGAACATCATCATTGCCTCTCGGTAGATATGTTTTTGCTGGAACATGAGAGTCTCGTGCAAAAGTGTGGAAGCAACTGTAGTAATGAAACATTGGTATTTTTTCAAAAGTTCGGGCCTCGCTTTACTCGCATCGTCACGATTTACATCTTGCATTAAAAGGCAATAAAGTACAAGGAATATTCTCTGGAAAACATTCCAAATAGAGGTACATCTTCAAGCCGTGGACGCCGGCATCAAGAGGGCAACATGACCAACCGAATATCAAGAGACACGATAACATTCGTAGCACAATGTACACAGTGGGTCAGTACTCTTCCGTTCCCTTTCTACCAGGGTTTTTAAACCTTAACTGTAAATCTTAAGTCATGAGACTCCAAATAAGAAGGTATTTCAGATGGAAACATGACAAGGCATAAAAAGAGCGTTTTGCAGCTTGAAGATTATTTGGGAAAACGTCCCGACATGATACTCGCTAACTGTGGTGCTCTCCACTGAGATATTTTCATGATTTTTTTTGTTTTCAGCACTAACCTTCACTTTTTAACTGAACAAAAAATCCTCTGAAAGGACCCTGCTTCCTACGACTCTGGAAGGGTTGTGTCACTAGGACGAGCAAACTTTTTCACGATGAAGCATCTGAGGAAAAGTGTAGACATTCTCGTGCGGCAAGGCTGGCCAGCCTATGGCCAACCCCAGTATTTCACCTGCAGATGGGGATCATGGAACCTGTAGACCCATTTTACCAACACCACAGTTCTTTGTTATGGAAGAACAAGCAGCCATCTTGAGGCCCGGAATAAGCGAGGCGCAAATGTGCTTACGTATTCAAATGGTAAATCAGTCGAAGTCTGGCAGTGGTGCCACATGTGCGTGTAAAATATACCGCACACCCAGGAGAAAATGCCTGTTAACACCTGTTGAAATTTCAACAGGTTTGAACTGGTATAAACAGGGATGAACAGGCAAGTTTCCAATTACCTGTTGGAGTGAATGAATCAACAGGTGCCAACAGGTAACTATACTGGTTCCTGTTGGAACCTGTTAAGACCTACAGAAATCCTGTTGAAACCTGTTGATACGTGTTTCCAATTACCCTTTGGACCTGTTAAAACTTGTTCATACCTGTTTAACAGGCTTTAACAGGTATTTTTCCCTGGGCATGCGGTGAAGTGTACAACTGTAGTGTAGCGCAGTTATGCGGTAGTGTACAAAAGTGTTTGTTCCACTTGTGCCCTAAACAAAGCCACGTCATATGTCGAGGTCTATTCTAACCCCCCCCCCCCTTGAAAAATCCTGCGTACGGGCCTGGTAACCAACTGTTGGCAGAGTTCAGCGTTGCCTGCATCTCCTTGGCTCTTCACCGCTTCACCATGATATCAAATAAAACAAGACAGTCATATTTTAGGATTACATGATAATCTTCATGACATCTTTATTTTAAAGAGATTTCTTCTGATCTGTAAACATCTGATAGTATGCATGGCTACGGCATGCATCCACCACGGAGTACACAAAAAAGCAGGTAAACAATAAAAAGTATATGAATCAACGTGCAAACAGTTATTGCACCATAATTATGTGGAGTTGTGCAATTCTCAGGGTGCATACATCTAAAAGGAGATGCGCAAAGTACGAGACCCCAGTATTAGAACACAATAAAAAAAGTAATAACTGGAATAAAAGTCCGAAACAAAAGTGGACATACATCAACACTCCTTCTCACTTGCAGTTGGACTACTATGTCACTTCCTTAACTCCTGAACATGTATTCTTAGTTTCTCAAATCTTTCCTTACTTAGACCTTTGGTAAACATAGTCTGCTTCCATAGTTTTCAGTTTGACGTATTTGAACACTCAGTAATACCCATCTTGCACCTTTTCTCTGATAAAATGATGCTTTATGTCAATGTGCTTTGACCTGCTACCATGAAACTGGGGGGTTTTGGCTAGGGAGATAGCCGACTGGTTATCTTCCATAATTGTGATTGATTGGAATTGACTCATTTATTTAAGTCTTGTTAGAAGTTGACGTAACCATACAGCTTCCTGGTGCTGTGCTGGCCAAAGCTATGTACTCGGCTTCTGCTGTAGACAGAGCAACAGAAGTTTGTTTCTTACTTCTCCAACTCACTGCGGCCCCACTTAGTTTGAACAAGTAGCCAGATGTTGACTTTCTGTCATTAACATCCCCAGCCCAATCTGCATCTGAATAACCAATACACTGTTTTGATTCCTGTTTGCTATACAACAAACCCAGTTTAATTGTGCCTTTCAGGTAACGAAGAATTCGTTTCACGGCTGTAAAATGTTGTTTCGTTGGTTTAGATGTAAATCTAGCTACATTACTTACAGCATACGCAATGTCAGGCCTTGTCATGGTTGACAAATATAGCAAAGAACCAACCATTGACTGGTATAGTACTTGGTCTACAAGCTCACTTTCTTCAGTGGCTTTCATTAGCTTCAAATTAACTTCAACAGGCGTAGAGACTGATTTTGCAGACTCCATCCCATACTTTTGCAAAAGTTTCTCAGCATAGGTTGGCTGACCAATCCAGATCTCACCATTTTCTGGATTTTGTTTCACATTAACACCCAAAAAATACTTTAACTCACCCATGTCTTTAACATCAAAATGCTTTGCTAAACCTGATTTGACTTCAATCATTTGTTTTTCACTTTTGCATGCAAGGATTATATCATCAACATAAACTGCAATTATGAACATTTCTCCTTCTGACGACATATACAGGCAAGGATCACTGGGAGTCTGTTTAAATCCCATTTCAACTAACTGATTATGCAGTGTCTCATTCCAACATCGTGCAGACTGCTTTAAACCATATATGCTTCGTTTGAGTTTGCATAGGTGCTCTTTACCTTTTGCTTCAAAACCTTCTGGTTGTTTCATATAAACTTCATCTTCCAAATTACCATTAAGGAATGCAGTTGTTACATCCATTTGATGAACTCTTAAATCATTCTGAACTGAAAGAGCTAACACATTTCTAATGGACTCAAACCTTATTACTGGACAAAAGGTCTCATCATAATCAACACCAAATTTCTGAGAACAACCCTGAGCAACAAGTCTAGCTTTGTAGCGCTCAACTGAACCATCAGGATATGACTTAACTTTGTAAACCCATTTGCTGCCAATTGCTTTACGACCATGTGGCAGCTCTGTCAAATCCCACACATCATTGTCATATAGTGATGCCATTTCTTTCTCCATAGCATCAACCCATTTGGATTTGTCTGAACTACCTAATGCCTCTCCCAGAGTTTCTGGTTCTTGATTACCAGTTAAATTAACCCATTCTCCATACTGATCAGGGGGATGTCGATCTCTTTGTGATCGACGCAGTTGTGTATCAGATTTTGCATCACTGCAATCTACATTGTCATCAACACTTTCAATAACAATTTGACGAGAATTTCTGTCAGTTTGCTCCTTCTCAGCTCCATGCATTATTTCATTAAACACTACATCTCGACTGTGAAAGACTTTAGATCTCTCTGGATCATACAGTCGATAACCTTTTGTGTTTGTTCCATACCCTAAAAAAATGCATTTCTTTGCTTTGGAGTCGAGCTTCTGACATTCGTCCTTTGGAATGTGAGAGTATGCTACACAACCAAACGATCTCAAGTGATCTACACTAGGTTTTTCACCTGTCCAAGCCTCAAGTTAGTTAGTTAGTTAGTTAGATGGGGTTTAACGACACACCAACACGAATGTGTTATATAGTGTCAGCTAGATTAAAAAAAAGGAATGGTGAGGTGAAATCACCTAAAAGGAAAAAGGATTGGGCAAAATACTAAGGTACCTAAACAAAAGCCAATGTGCCTCAAAGGGAGTCATGTTTTTGACCGCCTTTGTCGGACTTCTATTTCTTAGGTACACTGCAGTAGACAGTGCTTCTGCCCAAAAAATTTTAGGGAGCTTTGAATCACTCAACATTGAACGTATAGTTTCAACCAATGTTCTGTTCATTCTTTCCGCAACACCGTTTTGTTCAGGTGTTTTTGGAATAGTGCACTCATGCCTAACTCCTTCTGATTTCAGATAGTCTTTGAAATCTTTCGATAAATACTCCCCCCCCCCCCATTATCGGTATACGTAATGCCTTTAAAACATGCCCCGTTGACTTCTCAACAAGAGTTTTCCACTCTTTAAATTTTTTAAGTACCTCACCTTTTTGTTTCAAAACATAGACCCATGTATAGTGAGTAGAGTCATCAATAAACGTTAGGAAATACTGGGCTCCACTGAGTGATTTAGCATTCATTTTGCCACATACATCAGTACTGTGCACTAATTCTAGAGGCTCTCTAGAACCTTTGTTCTGACTTTCTGGAAATGAACTACGGTGATGTTTTCCCTCAATACATGGCTCACAAAGATCTATTTCTCTTGATCCATCATAATCAAGACCATCAACCATCTTTGTCAGCTTTTGTAGATTCTGTGAACCTAAATGACCAAGCCTTCTGTGCCATAGTCTTTCTTTTGACACTTCTGACCCTTGATTGCTACCAGCAGCAGCACTGGCATTTTCATTACAACTCTGACAATCTAGGGTAGTATAGATTTCCTGCCTTTTGGGCCTTAGCTATAAGCTTCAGGTTTTCATCTAATGTTTCACAATTTGAATCATTGAATCTGGTAAACTTCCCTTTCTCTGTTACTTTAGCAACACTTAACAGGTTACATGACAACTTTGGTACATACAAAACATTATGCAATTTGCATTTAACAGATTTCCCATTTGAGACATTCATTCTCATCTCAATAGTACAACATCCTAGGGCTTCTAAATTGTGACTATCACCAAGTGAAACTTGTACTGGCTGCTTAGGACGACTAAGATCAGTGAATAATCTTTTATCATTACACATATGACTAGTGGCTCCTGAGTCCACAATCCATTTATCTTGTGAACTAATACTACTAGCTGAAAGAGCATGCCTAGCAATTAGGCCAATGCTTTCAGAATCAGAACTACTTTCATTTTGCTTACCCTTAACAGTAACACATGTACCCATTGTTTGTTAGTTTTCCCTTTAGGCCTGTTTTTCTTGAACTTCTGTGGCTGATCTTTCGCTTTGTGATCAAAAATAGGACAGTCACGCTGAATGTGTCCAAATTTTTTGCACTTGTAACACTTCGGACCTCTTCTCGTGTCCTGTTGGTTCACAAACATCGCATCAACACCACTTGCAGACAGTTCTCGGTCCTTCAATTTTCGTCCTTCATGCAGCAGCCTTTCCGTTACAATCTCCATCTTCGGAACATAGGGATTAGCTTCAAGTGCTGTCACCAACATGTTATAAGACTCCGGCAAGCTGGCAAGAAGGTGGACAACTCGATCCTCTTCACTGATTGGATCCCCAATTACGAAAAGCTCATCGAAAATTTCGACCATTTCCTTAATGTGCTTCTGCACTGAACCACCATCCCTCAAATGTAATGAGTAGAGCTTACGTCTCAATTGCAGCTTATTAGCCCATGTCTTCTTCTGGAACTGATCAGAAAGCTTTTTCCATACAACAACTGAATCTTCTGGTTCACCCAGCAAATACAACAGTGACGGTTCAACAGATAGGACAATAATCGCCAGGGCACGGTCCCTGTTTGCCACGAACTTTTTGTACTTATCTGCTTCACTCTCAGGTGGTGCACGTTCTGTTCCGTTTACAATACCCCACAAGCCATCTTTGATAAGGGCCATTCCACATTGAATTTTCCATGTGGGATAGTTCGATCCCTTTAGGGAGATGATAACTGACGATTTCACCTCTGATGCCATATTTCTGTTTCAATAAGGTGTAAGCCTAGCCAAAGATTATTGTAAGATGCAACTACAGTAGTACAGTTCAAATTGCTTGATCTAACTATCATAAATCTCAGGTTGGTAACTTTTAACATACACAGTCAGTAACGTTAGTACCAAAACTTCTAAGCTACACGTTCCGTCCAACGCACCAGTAACACGGTAGGCTAGTCACAACAGAGGCTCGCAACACAGCATACATACATGATACTCATTTCGGTATGTGTGCTAACACTAACGTTCATACTGTATAGCCTACATACGCAGTAAGTCACACTCGCAAACTGGACTGGGCCCATAGACCTTATGCCAAATAGAAAGAGGGCGCTTCAAAACTGCATTCTGGGAATGATTATTCCATGATCAGAAGGCAAAAGTAGATCGTTACCATGGTGAAGGTTGATCGTCACAATGCTCAAGCTCGCCATTTTGGAATTATCCTTCCCATGGTGCTTCACGATCTGCTATTTGGCATAAGGTCTATAACCTGTTGGCAGAGTTCAGCGTTGCCTGCATCTCCTTGGCTCTTCACCGCTTCACCATGATATCAAATAAAACAAGACAGTCATATTTTAGGATTACATGATAATCTTCATGACATCTTTATTTTAAAGAGATTTCTTCTGATCTGTAAACATCTTGAGTAGTATGCATGGTACGGCATGCATCACCACGGAGCACACAAAAAAGCAGGTAACAATAAAAGTATATGTGTCAACGTGCAACAGTTATTGCACCATAATTATGTGGAGTTGTGCAATCTCAGGGTGCATACATCTAAAAGAGACTGCGCAAGTACGAGACCAGTATTAGAACACAATAAAAAGTAATAACTGAATAAAGTCCGAACAAAAGTGGACATATATCAACACCAACATCTCTCACTGCGCTATTATTTAAAGAATTCGAAATGGCCCGTCTTCAAAGTAGCGTGACACGTAGAAAATGATGGGTGTGTGAATTAATCACCCTACCCAATGTACACTATTAACGAGGAAGCTAGTCCAATTGATCGGTAAAATTGAAGTATATATTTATAAGGATCACTTGATGGAATAATTTATCGAAATTCATTAGCCGGATTGTAATAACCTGCAGTAGGTCATTAACATTGCATTTTTGCAGCGTGTTACCATCTTCTCCTATTCAAATATGAAATATTGCAAGAGGTAGCGAGAATTCCCCACAAACCCACCGGGGCTCCGCTTCTAAACCCCATGCGTGCAAACTCACCCTTCGCCATCGTTGTGCATCTGAGCTTGACCATCGTGGCCCACCCCTTTGAAAATTCCTTCTTAGCCTACTCAAGAATTGTGTTGACCTGTATCTTCTCATTCCCAGATTGAAGGTCTACATCTAACTGTGATAACAGTCCGGAGTGGGAATTGCCCGGGTTGGCAATTGTCCGGGTGGGACTTGTCCGGAGTGGCAATTGTCCGGGTTGGCAGTTGTCCCGGTGGGAATTGTCCGGGTTGGCAATTGTCCGGGTTGGCAATTGTCCGGGTGGGAATTGTTCGGGTGGGAATTGTCCGGGTGAAAATTGTCCGGAGTGGGAATTGTCTGGGTTGGCAATTGTCCAGGTGGGAGTTGTCCTGGTGGGAGTTGTCTGGGTGGCAATTGTCCGGGTGGGAGTTGTCCGGGAACCGGTTTGCGCAATCCAGGAATTTAGATCAGTGGTATACAGTGGCCGTAATCCAAGCTAGGCAGCCGGTTATCAACGGGCGAGATAATGAGCTGAAAATCCAGATTTCTTGTAGCCCCGCCCCCAAAACTCAGAGCAACCGATGGAATTTCGCGAAACTGATACTGTACACATGCTAAGGTTTAAACTGATGAATAATGTAACAGAAGGCGTAACCTATCACGGTGACGAGATAATTCGAATTCTAAAACTCTTATTTTTCAGATAAAATTGAAAATATTCTATGTTTTATAGTAATTTTTGATAAATCACATGTTGAAATAAGGTAGCATTTTTGAAGGCCTAAAAAGTGGTCGCAAATTTGCCGTGAACTTGACTTCGTTACAGGATAAAAACGGAGAAATTTGGCGAAATTGATTAGCCAAGAATCTACGCTTTCCATTGGTACCAATTTTGCGATTGGAAATAATGTAACGATGATATATCATCGCCTCGAAAATTCGTTTGCTATTCGATTATTTTCTGTGTACATTTACACACATTTGTATTGGACGTTAGTGTACGTACAGCGATGCACTTTGTGAGTACGTAATATTATGCATTTCAGTGTACTACACAAAAGTTCTATCAGTTCATTTTAAGCCAAATTAGCTAGTTAAATGTTTTTGAAACTTGAGAATCCTTAGGATCGTGGCAAGTGCTAATTTACTTCCAGTGTTGCTCCTGTACTTTACGACTGTGACATGACAGGCCTACAGAATGGACAGTTGGGCCCAGTGTGTTGTGAAGTGTACTGTGTGCATAACATACTGCTGAATCTCAATACTGAGTGCAGTGGCTGACTGGGGGAATGGATTCTTAGTTTTTTCATTCCATAGGGTGCAAAATATTTCCAAGTTAGTCTAACTATATGCGATAAAAGCAGATGAGTCACTATGGCATTGCGGTGATTGACTCTCTTTCTAGTGTGGGTAGCTAGGCTCCTTTTCAGTGCAAATATCACATAGGCTACCAAGGTAACTGGTCAATGATAAAGAATATTAGCCTGAGGTCTTAGAATGAAATGGGCAAACTTTGCAATATAACTTTATATAGTGTAATGCTTTAAAATATGCTATATTGAAGAAATAGAAAATATGAGAGTTACTGTTTAAACAACTAGGTGTTTGTTAATGTCAATAATGATATCCTGGAATATTGTAAATTGAGTAGTGATTTGCAGCTAGTAAACTAGTATCTGTGTTACTGAATGGCTGGCTTTGGGGGAAACGTGTTACAATTTGAGCTGACACTATACCCAGTACAGTCATGCATATCCTTAAAAGGAACCAGTGGCAACAAGCAACCATAGCATTATTTTTTCAGCATGTTCAAAGGAAGACTGACAGACAGTACTCAGCAATAACCTGCAGTAGCAGGATATGCATGGTAAGTGTGGCATGATACTCGAGTTTCTTGTTTTTCTAAAGGTGTGTGTGGGGGGGGGGGGTAAAGCCGTCCCCCGTTTAGGTTTCATTTCCTTCTTAGGTGCTGGAAAACTGCTGAGGTTTTCTTGGTCTAATGCTTAAATCACTCATTCATGTCTCTTAGTAGGTTTACACTTTAACAGCCTGGGTTGTAATTTTAGTTTCAAAGCTTTGGCAAAGCCGTTCCATTAACTTATGATTTTAAGTAAGCTAAAAGTTAATAGAATCCACAGTCCATCAAGGACGTTCAAACCCCCTCTCCATTCGCCCAAAAATCAAGGAAATGGGGGTAGCCTACTTTGTTGATATAACAACAAGAATGAGAACCAGTTTCATATACTGTAAATCTTGTAATGTAGCCAGTGTAGTTAGTAACAGCCTTACAGTATCAGCTCTAACATGATTTACATTCTTTGTTATTTGTCAAAAAAAAGCTTCCCTGTGAATTTAAGATATCTGTGGGGGTAGTTATGTGTAGCCAACTCCACATGAACACACTACACAGGCCTTAAACACTGGCCTACAAGTTGTCTCCCCGGGGTACAAAGCGCTGCTATACATTCACACAGTATGGCCCTATGGCCGGGCTATGCATTGTGAGGCTGGCTCCATATACTGTTACAGTATGTTGTGCTTTGTTTTTAGCCAGTTATTGGACATTCCATCTTTCTTTATCCGAGCCTGTAGTGTGTATATAACCATTTTAATCATTTTACCTATGTATCTCGTAACTGACATCATTTATCCAATTTTCCTTATTGATTGAAAGGGTACACAGTTTTACCGTTATGCCGCGAAATTTGTTCGCGCATTCGGTACTTGTCATGCGATAGTAGACTGTGCGAAGAATGAATCGTGAAGAAGCCATTCGTGAATGAGTCGCCCTGTATTTACCGTGAACTTGACTTCGTTACAGAATGGTTTTCAAAGAAATTTTAGTAAATTGTGGCTGAAGAATTTTATCACCGAATATGCAAATTTTAAACATTGGAAATAGCGAGGCTAAATGAAAAAAATGACTTTTTTGAACAGTTTAGAAACAGTTACGTTGCGTTGTCAAAATATGGCCAAAATGCACCTTTTGTTGCTTGTAAATACCTGTCATTAAGAAAAATCACATCTAAGAATTGTTTTCAATGAAATTCGGTTAGCTGCAAGCATTGAATCGCCATAATTACGTAAAAATCAACCTTCGAAAACTGCAAGTTTTATCTAATTATGTATTCATGAGCTATGACGTCATGAAACGTCATGCATATTCTCTCAAGAAAAGAAAGCTCTTTTGGTACAGCTGATAACTGGCTGCTAGGTCAATGATCTCTCCACGGCTGATTAGTGGGAGTACGGCAGAAAAATGAAATCCACTGCATCTTGGGCTGAGGATTTTGTCTTCTTTTCCGTCAGTCAGTCGATTATGTTACTGAAATTTCATTTTACTATCACTCCCTGATGAAAATTCGAAGCACTCAGGCCCGCAGACAGGGGGAGGGGTTCGAGTGGTTAACATATGACTTTCTGGATAAAATACCACGTTTCCAATTCCATATGAAAACGTCTTTAGAACAGTTTTTACATTATCGGTAAATTTTTTTACATTATCGGTAGACGAGCGTTTTAACATTTTCGGTAATTTTTTTTTACATTATCGGTTCAAAGAGATTTTTACATTATCGGTAATTTTTTTGCTTTATCGGTTGTTTTTACATTATCGGTAATTTTTTTTACATTATCGGTCCACCGACTGCAGTGGCCAAGTGGTTAGAGCATCCGACTTGCAGCCGGAAGGTCTAGGGTTCAAATCCTGGCCGGGTCATACCAAAGACTTTAAAAATGGAACCTACTGCCTTTGTGCTTGGTGCTCAGCATAAGCAATGGAGTAGGGAAAACAAGCCAGTGAGCCACAACTGGAAGAAAGGCCGTGGTCGTCTCGACTTGAACCAATTGGTTGGAAACTGGGACGTTAAACCTCATCTAACTAACTAACTACATTATCGGTCGTTTTTACATTACCGGTTGATTTTTACATTATCGGTTGTAACACCTCGGACCTACGTGAACAAATTATTAAAAAAGGTAACTCTTTCCTGAGGGGCATTCGGAGCATGCACATTACAAATGCGAAGATAAGTATTCTTGATGTTACAAACCCAAAGACACCGACCTATGGAATCGTGTAAAATATGGGTAATATTACACTGTAGCTTACTAAGTAGGCCAATGCAAACACCTCCTGAATACTGGGATTTACTGGGAGAGTATAGTAGATAGGACCGTCCCATTGATCACTGAAGGGCCTATAATCGGCGTCCGAATTGAGGAAAGTCTCCTGTAGCAACAAGATATCCGGCTGAAAAACCTTGCACCAGCAATTGAGTTTGGAACATATGGCAGGGTCTCTAAGCCCATTGACATTCAGCGAAACGACCTTCAAATTGATCGAAGTCGTAATGAAGAGTAAAAGGATGTAGATGAACACGCCCATTGAGTTAAGGTCCAATGCATAGGAAACAATTAGGACTTTAAAAAAGTACCGATCAAAAAATTCAAGCTCTCGCTCCTTCACAAAATCAGGGTGTCTGGTGGCCATGTGTAGAATCCATTCCTTAGGGTGATCCAGCACTGACCTGCACGATTTTGGGGCACAAGGATAACAAGGAGTTTTTAGTTTGGGATGCTCCTTTGTGACATGATCCATCAGTGCGTCACGTTTTGAAAAGCACTCTCGACAACTATCAGAATAACACGAGTGCCAGGGTTTATCTTCCAAGAAAATTTGTGCCATCTTTACGCTGTCTATCAGGTCCTCGGTAGGAAAACGGAGATTAGATCTCGATCTGCACTTCTCTTACTAGGAGTTGGCTGAGAAGAGCTCCTGCCCCTCGATATTATGGCCCAATCCTGTAATTCCTGGGTGGTTTTCAACATTTCCACATCTTCCAAAGCATCAGAACTGCAAAAGTAAAACCACTGGCATTACTCTTGGCTTGAGCAGCACTATCCTCCGGCAAATCAGTCGTTCGTGTAGAACTTTGGGTTCCAAGGGGAGGGGGGGAGGGGTTCTCTGTTTAATGGGCTTTTCACCTAACAAGAACCTAAACAATTGATCCTTAGAACCATCACTTGACTTGAGTTGTCTGTCCATCCGCTTGGGCGGCATCGTCCTCCGCTTGGGAGGCATTGTCTTCCGCCGTATGACCTGTTCCTTCCCTACTTATATCGGGAGCTTGGGAACTGTTCCCTGTACCCCTTTAAAGAGGATTTGACTGTGGCTTCCCGAGTCAACATCCATTTGCACATCAGTAATGTAAGGCCGATTTTCAGACGATGAGTAGCGTGGGGGCCTCACACAAAGTTTACAAAGTCCGAGCGGAAAAATATCGACAGGAAAATCCAGAAAAATGGAGAGAAACCTTCCTTGAAGGTTCACAATATTTTATTGGTCCTTTTGGATAACAAACTCGAACAGAATACAGGAATAGAAGGTGATCGGGAACAAATTTTTATGACAGAGTCCTAAATACGGGTCTGGTTGAGCTGATGTCTAAAATCAAACTGATAACAAATCTTACTTCGGGCTCCGACGCTCAGAAATCCTGAGAGCCCGCCAAAAGCTTAACACATACTGATTGGCTAAAGCAATAATTAACTTCATACGCATAAATTATAATAACACTCTGTGAATGGTTAGATCATACATGAGATCACGCACAGACAGCGCACAGCTGGCGTACGCGTCTTTCCAAGCATTCTATCGCAATAACACTCTGACAACTCTCCGACGCGTGACTAACTTGGCAAGGAGCCAAGCCCAGACAGTGAAAGGAGTTAGACGATCCTGACCTTGAGCGTGACCTTCAGCTCATAGTGCAAGTAGCATACAACACAACCCAATTCGTAAGTGTAATAATAGAACACATACAGAGAATATTTAAGTTTGAAGAACAACTAATATGTCTCACATAAGATTCACCCTTAATGAGGAATGTCCTCATTTCTACTTCAAAAACTATAAACTTCAACAACAAATTCGAAATATGTCTTCGTGAAAACATCCAATATATGATAATTCAAACACTTTTCCACAAGAAAATATATGTAAAATTTGAATATATACAAGCATTTGGCCAAAAATGGAGAAATACAATCTCTACCTGTCACTCGCCTTAAGTCAATGCTCTAATATCTACTGAAAATGTATCATGTCCCTTCAGAGTGTAGGCTTTCAGTAGAGACCAAACTATCTATACAGTTGTAAAAACTTCATTTGGATATTGTAATTTAAGTGAAGATACTGTACACTTTTATACCCTCTAAAGTTGTGTGAGCCTATAAATCTCTAAGTTAATAGCCTGCCAAGGAGTACACCTTTGTTTACCCTTAGCTTACAAAAAAATATAATGATGAAAAATTTACTAAGTATGAACCATTCTCAATTTAAAGGATACACCACTCTGCGGAAGCCATATCGTATACTCATCCTACAATCTTATATGCAAGTTTCGTTCTGTACATTTCAACAAGAACCAACCTTGGTATAGATGCTGAGTTAACCTGCCATCACACAAAAGCTTTTTCTCACTTAAAGTACCACTATTAAATCCCAAAAGTTAAACTGAAAACATAACTGCCACACGATAAAAACAACAAACGCTATCCTCTACCATAATAAGCTTACACTTGAATTAGAACAGAGGACCGAGATGAAGAGGATCAGGGCTCACTTAGCATTACCATGGCTGATCAGACCATGGCTGCCACATTACAACCGTGACACAAGAGTACTCCTATCTGTACTTCTGCCGCAGTAGACCCTTTTGCCTTCAATCTCGACACAAAATTACTAGATTAGGGGACAAACGCCACCTCTCCTACCGCCGTTTTGAGATTCGGTTTAATGATAGGAGTGCAGTTAATCCCAACATATAGGAATAATAAATTACAAAATTGCCACAAACAGTGAATAAATTGAGGTACCTGCAATAAGACTAATACACTAGCACTCCAGTAAAATCAACAACTGCTGTAATAACATGACAACGCAAGCATGAGTAACCACAACTTTACACTAGGCAACAATCCTGTACCTTCTGCTTTCTTTGTACATCACAAAGCCTTCATTTACAGTTAATGGCACTACCTTGCATCCTATGATGTAATCCTTGAGCGATTTAATTAAATATACATGTATAGACACCCATAAACATGTATACAGATATACATATACCCACATGTACATGTCATTAAATACATCGTAGATCATGTCTATGGAATTGCATAAACATAATATAAACAAAAGTTTTAACTAAACAAGTGCCTGGGGAGAGGAAGGAAGGGGCGCAATCTCCTGTCCCTAGTCCAGCACAATCTGACGCTATGGCCGGGATACACCACTTCAATTTCGCAGTTCGAACCAACCGCAATGCTGAAACGGCAAACAATAAATACGAGCATCAACTTAACACATAAAAATCAACGGATCTAGGATAGACCACAGATTTTGCCTGTAGATTAGACTCATGATTGGGGACAAATACACCTCATACATCACTATATGTCAAAAACTCAGGTAACGGAGGTTCACCAATCACGTCCCTGGTCAGACTTGTAACATACAATTCAGGAAAAAGAATTGTCTACATAAATTAACTAAGCCTGGGTGATTCTCACCATTGGTAGAGAGTTAAAATTTGCTTGACGATTAGTCTTCCTTAGAATAAATAAATAAAGAACTTAACAAGTTACCATGTTACTAACAGTTACTTAAATATCCAACTCGTAGTCATTGAGGTAACTTGGTAGTTTCACCTTTCTTCCTACCATTGTCACCTTGTTGTCTTCACTAACATTTGTGGTGGGAGCCTGCGGCTCTGACTGATCCTCAGGAATTTCCATCTGAAGATTCAACCCCGGGACTTGTACCTGCATAGGAATGTTTACATTACCATCCCCACCTTCACCCAAGTTATAGGGTGAGCAAAAGGGCTTCAACCTATTATAGTGAAGTATCTTAGCAGGTTTATTCAAGTTGCTCAAATCTTGCAACTGATACGTCGTACCATTATTCATCATTCTGGATACCCTAAATGGACCATTCCAACGGGCTGCAAGCTTATCTCTCTCTTTAGCCGGATCATCTATCCAGGCGCGGTTTTACGGGGGGGGGGGCTTTGGGGGCTCAAGCCCTCCCAAAATACGCTCAAGCCACCCCAAAAATTTTCAGAGGTTGTGTTATGCTATATTTGCGTGTACTGGGAAAAACAAAATTGCAAAATACACTTGTGCACATCTTGGTCCAGTTGATTTAATTTGTCAAGGGAAACTGTCGTCTGTCTCGAAATCACATAATAGGTTCACGATCTCATACAATGGAAGTTGGGTCAGATAAGTAACATCTATGATAGTATGTACGTACATGTAAATCAAGTTAACGGATTAATCATCTGTTGGAAGTTCAAAACGAGTCATTTCGTCGCTGATCTCGTCAAGCTCTACTAGCAGTCCTTTTAAGCCAAATCTACAGGCCGAATCGTTCTTCCCATTAATGTGAACAGGTACAGTTGCTTGTATTTCTCAGTAACGTTTGCTACATTCTTCCAAATAAAAAAAAATATATGCCTGTATATACGTTACATCTATGTCATGGTCAGGGGCAGTGCCACTCGGGGGGAAGGGAGGCCTATATCTGATCCGTATAGTTCATCCAGAGCTTCCAAGAGGCCATATTCCGGTTTCTACCAGCTTCAGATACGATTTTATAATGCACAAATGAAGCAAGGCAAATTTTCTTAATAGTTCGAGAATATTTCTGTGGACTACACGCACGTATTTTTGCGTAAAACTTTCCCCGACTAGAAGGCAGTAATGTGTCCAGAATGGGACTTCAGGAGGTTTGTTGATACATACCCGTAGACAAAAAAGGCTCCTCTTTCACCTATTACCAAAAATATTAAGAACGTTTTGAAGCCATATGATTGGGTCCAAAAATATCCCAAAGACAACACCATTTTGCATCTAAGCAACCTTCAAGTAACCAAAATTTCTCAAAAACCCCTCTTTAGACCTGTCCCCTAGAACAGCCCTCTTTTACCCAACCAAAAATTAGAATTCACGAAGTTATGAACATTTTCCAGCCATATATCAGTCAAAACTGTCCCGAAGACCGTACCATTTTGCATCTTAGCAACCTTAAAGTAACCAAGATTTCTCACAGGAGAGGGGAACACCCCTCCCTTTAGACCTCTCCCCTAGGACCTCCCTCTTTCCCCAAAAAATAACCCAAAGACCGCACCATTTTGCATCTTAGCAACCTTAAATTAGCAAAAATTTCTCAAAGGGAGGAGAACACCCTTCCCCTTAGACCTCGCCCCTAAGAAAGCCCTTTTTCTCCCAACCAAAACTTAGAATTCACAAAGTTATGAACATTTTCCAGTCATATAGTCAAAAATTACCCAAATTACCCATTTTGCATCTTAGCAACCTTAAATTAGCAAAAATTTCTCAGAGGAAAGGGACACTCTACCCTTAGACCTCTCCCCCAGGACGGCGATCACTCAACCCACGGTCCCCTATCAAAATAACCTTCGCCGTCCCTGGTTATGGTACTGTTTTTTATTATCATTGGTTTCAGCGTGCGCGTGGCCGATTTACATATTTGAGAGAAAATTTTATGATTCTTCCGTTTCAAGTCCCCCTAAGCCCCCCCCCCCCCCCTAAAAGTCTCGGTCTAGAACCGCTCCTGCATCTATCCAAACTAAGTCACCAATAGTGTATGGTTGAAACCTACTTTTGGAGTTAAAGTAATCAGACTGTCTTGCTTGACATTTGACAAGTTCCTGACCTACAAGATAACTCGCATGCTTCATACGCTTTGTGACTTCATATGAAGTGGGAACTGAATGGGAATTAGCAACACCACCAAACATGGTTTCAATTGGCATTCGTGCTTCCCTGCCATGAGCTAAGAAGAATGGTGAGTATCCAGTACTTGAGTGTACACTAGTATTATATGAAAATGCAATGTGGCTAAGCATCTTGTCCCATTGACCACCAATGGTGAATAATCTTTTACTCAGTTCATTCTTCAAAGTTCGATTAAACCTTTCCACCTGACCATCACATTGGGGATGATAGGGACTGGTTCTAGTCTTGATAATTCCCATGAGTTTACACAATTTCCTCATTAGATGAGACTCAAATTGACTACCTTGATCTGTGTGCAAAATTTCTGGGATACCATGTTCATAAAAATAATTGTCAAGTAGACATTGCGCCACTCTCTCAGCAGTTTGGTTAGGCATAGCATACAAGTTAATATATTTGGTAAAGTAATCTGTCACTACCAAGACATATCTATTACCACTGGAAGAACACGGTAACTCTGTAATATCAGCAGCCACTCTTTCAAAAGGCTTACTAGTCACCATAGGCTGCATAGGAGCTCTAAATGGTGGATTAGGTTGTCTTTTAGCTTCACATGCAATACATTTCTTGCAGTACTCTTGGATATCTCTAATCATATATGGCCAATAACAGCTTTGTTCAGCTCTAGCGCATGTTCTCGTAACACTAAAGTGACCACATAATGGACTTCCATGTAGTTGTTTTAGTACCTCAGGTACCAAGGCACCAGGGATCCTGCAGTTTGTCTTCTACTCTTTTACATAATAGGCCATTGTGAATTTCCAGATCATCAAATGCATGCCATAGTTTTCTCAAACATGAACTACCATATTTAACCTTACCAAATGATGGTTTTTCTCCCAGTTCACACCATTCAAATACAGTAAATATGTCCAAGTCTTGTCTTTGATGCCACAACACATGTTGTGTGCTAATATCACTACAAATATCATTTTGCATCCTCAAACTTGGCAATGTAAATAGTTGCTCAGAGCATTCATATGGATTGATGCCCACACTAAAAATACTATTCAGTTCGATGCTCTGACATTCTGTGCCTAAAGCTTTCATCGGGTCGGTAACCTTACTCTCATGCTGTTTTATGTCATCTTGTCTTAATTCTGGCAAGCGCGAGAGGGCATCTGCATTCAAATGCTTCTTTCCCTCCTTATAGATTATTTCCCAATGGAGAGGGTCTAACTCAGTCATCCACCTAGCCCTTCGACCTGTACCGTCATTCTCTAAGGATAAGGTCCTGAGACCCTTTAAAGGCTTGTGGTCTGTTATGATCAGGAAATGATTTGAGCACAGGTAGTGCTTGAAATGTCTAATGGACCAAACTATAGCCCATAATTCTCGGTCAAATGAAGACCATCTCTGTTGACTCTGGGTTAAAGTGCTACTAGCATACGCTATCACTCTTTCCTTACCATCCTGCACTTGTGCTAGGACTGAACCTATGGCCGACTGAGAAGCATCAGTGTAGAGTTTGAATTCTGAGTCAAAATTAGGAAATGCCATTACAGGTGGGTTGATCAACACCTGCTTAAAATACTGGAAAGATTCCTCACATTGTTCATTCCAATTAAAAGGAACATCTTTCTTTGTAAGTTCATGTAAGGGTGCTGCCTTTCTTGCAAAATTCTTTACAAACCTACGATAATAAGAACTCAAACCCAAAAATGACCTAACCTCCGTAACACTTCTAGGGGTTGGCCAATCGAGAATTTTCTCCACGTTCTTAGGATCAGGTTTGATACCATCTTTGGATATCACGTGACCTAGGAATGTCACTTGATTCTGAAAGAAATGACACTTACTTGGCTTAAGCTTAAGGTTTGCCTTGCGCAATCTTGTGAACACATCCCGTAAATTGTTCATCTTGTCCTGAAAATCCTTTCCAAAAACCACTATGTCATCAATGTAGACCAGAGCCTTTGACCAATGCAAACCATGTAATACTACTTCCATTATATCTTTGAAATGTCGAAGAAGAATTTGTAAGGCTCATAGGCATAACCTTAAATTGGTACAAACTATCGCCAGTGGTGAAGGCAGTTTTCTCTTTGTCTTCAGGACTCATTTCTACTTGCCAGAACCCACTGGATAAATCCAGGGTACTAAACATTGTGTTGCCTGACAAAGCATCTATGGTATCATCTGTTCTAGGCAAGGGGTGAGAATCCTTTATTGTCACACTTCAATTTTCTGTAATCTACACAAAACCTGTATGTACCATCTTTCTTTTTGACCATCACAATCGGAGAGGACCAGGGGCTAAAGCTCTCCTCAGTAAGGCCATTGTCCAGCAGGTTGTCACACTGCTTTTGAATTTCCTCCCTGATTTTTGGGCTAGATCTATATGCTCGTTGTTTTACGGGGGGGGGGGGTATCTCCAGTCTTAATGGCATGGGAGACTACATCTGTTCTACCAAAATCAGTATCATTCTTGCTAAAGATATCATTGAACTCCTCTAGCAAGGCCTTTGCTTCATGGACTTCATCTGTTGTAAGATCAGTTTCAGACAGATCAAACTGTAAGGGATTTTCATCACCTTTTGCAGGGTAGGGAGGCTCTACCTCAGGTTCACCATCATCGACCAATGAGTACAAGTCTTCCGGGTCACCTGTGATTACATAACCACGACCCAACCTGGTCCCTTCTGGCAAGTGATTATTAGAATCCGATACATTCATTACCAATACACATGCTTTTCCATTTCTTACTGTAGTAATAACCCTAGCAGGTGTAACTCCAATGCACTCCTTAAGATCCAGAGGCTCAAATATAACATCAATATTCTCAGGTAAATTCTCATCAAGTGCTACTGGAATAATGCATTCTGAATTCGGACAAATGTCCACTGACTTGTTAACAAACATATTACAAACACCAGGAATAGCCTTGGCTTTAGAAATGAAAGGAATTTCCTCACCGTTCTGGAAAACAACCCGTTCACTTCCTATACTCACACTAATATTGAATTCAGCCATAAAATTACATCCAATAATTAATTTCTGACGCATACCCTTAACAACCAGAAATTTTCCCAAATATGAACATTTGCCTATGGATAGGATGAGTTCTACAAAACCAGTCACAGGTAAAATATCACCTGTGGGGTAATATACTGTCAAATGATTTTCTACAAGAGGTATCACTTTAAGAGCTGTATGACTCTGACGAAAATCATCATCAATTACAGAGACTGTTGCACCTGTGTCCACTAATGCATTAGCAACTACCCTATTCACATTTACTTTAATATAGGGCAATGCTTTACCACTTGTCAAAATTGAGTTAGTACTCGCCACATTTTCATTTGAGGGGACAACTTTAATTCTAGCTGATGAATGTCCCACATCACCAGCTACATCTCGTTTAAATCAGCCCCTACATTGGTAGACTGGGGAGTTTTCTCTTCAAAACTAACCCTCCTAGGACTGCTATTGCCTCTATTAGGTGTACTGTCCCTGGACCTGAACCCTCTGGGGTTGGGACTCGGAGACCGATATCTGTAATCTCTCATCGGAGATCTCCAACGTGACTCACCCCCATGCATATGACCACGTCGTGGGGAATCTGACTTACAAAATCTGGGCTTACCCTTGTCGTCATTGGGGACTGACGGACAACGTCCACGATTGTATTCATTAGGCCTAGGCCCGTATCTAAATAGACTACGACCTCTGTTGTAGTTCTGATAACTGACCGACTCTTGCACAAGCTTCGTTAAATTCTTAACTTGTTCCGTCAACTCTGCTAAACCATTAGCACATGCAATTTCCTCCTTCAAAGTCATTGAAGTGACCGTACCAGGCGTCGAGGCATGATCAATATATGAAGGACGCCCAAATTGACTACCAACAGGATAATAATGGGAAGGGGGAATAAAAATATTTGGTGTAGGACCATGTAATTTGCTTGCCTCCATGGCCCGTTCCACTTGCATAGCGATTCTCATAGCATCTGCTAGATTCCGTGCCCCATGCTCATGGCACTTCTGTACCAAATTAATGTCTACCCTTACTCAAAATCCATATCTGGGTTTATATCTGGAAATATCTGGTTGATTAAAGACTTTATATGGCCATATAAAGCCATATATAACTTGATTAAAACACAACCCAGATATGCATATAAAGTTTGATATGGCCATATAAAGCCAGATATAACTTGACATAATCGTGATCTAGATATGTATATAAAGTTTGATATGGCCATATAAAGCCAGATATAACTTGGCAAAATCGTGATCCAGATATGTATATTAAGTTTGATATGGCCATATAAAGCCAGATATAACTTGATAAAATCGTGATCTAGATATGTATATAAAGTTTGATAAGGCCATATAAAGCCAGATATAACTTGACAAAACTGTGATCCAGATATGTATATAAAGTTTGATATGGCCATATAAAGCCAGATATAACTTGATAAAATGGTGATCCAGATATGTATATAAAGTTTGATATGGCCATATAAAGCCAGATATAACTTGATAAAACTGTGATCCAGATATGTATATAAAGTTTGATATGGCCATATAAAGCCAGATATAACTTGATATAATCATGATCCAGATATTTATATAAAGTTTGATATGGCCATATAAAGCCAGATATAACTTGATATAATCTTGATCTAGATATGTATATAAAGTTTGATATGGCCATATCAAGCCAGATATAACTTGATAAAACTGTGATCCAGATATGTATATAAAGTTTGGCATGGCCATATAAAGCCAGATATAACTTGATAAAATGGTGATCCAGATATGTATATAAAGTTTGATATGGCCATACAAAGCCAGATATAACTTGAGAAAAACATAACCCAGATATGCATATTAAGTTTGATATGGCCATATAAAGCCAGATATAACTTGATATAATCGTGATCCTGATATGTATATAAAGTTTGATATGGCCATATAAAGCCAGATATAACTTGATAAAACTGTGATCCAGATATGTATATTAAGTTTGATATGGCCATATAAAGCCAGATATAACTTGATATAATCGTGATCCTGATATGTATATAGAGTTTGATATGGCCATATAAAGCCAGATATAACTTGATAAAACTGTGATCCAGATATGTATATAAAGTTTGATATGACCATATAAAGCCAGATATAACTTGATTAAAACATAACCCAGATATGCATATTAAGTTTGATGTGGCCATATAAAGCCAGATATAACTTGATATAATCGTGATCCTGATATGTATATAAAGTTTGATATGGCCATATAAAGCCAGATATAACTTGATATAATCGTGATCTAGATATGTATATAAAGTTTGATATGGCCATATAAAGCCAGATATAACTTGATAAAACTGTGATCCAGATATGTATATAAAGTTTGGCATGGCCATATAAAGCCAGATATAACTTGATAAAATGGTGATCCAGATATGTATATAAAGTTTGATATGGCCATACAAAGCCAGATATAACTTGATTAAAACATAACCCAGATATGCATATTAAGTTTGATATGGCCATATAAAGCCAGATATAACTTGATATAATCGTGATCCTGATATGTATATAAAGTTTGATATGGCCATATAAAGCCAGATATAACTTGATAAAACTGTGATCCAGATATGTATATCAAGTTTGATATGGCCATATAAAGCCAGATATAACTTGATATAATCGTGATCCTGATATGTATATAGAGTTCGATATGGCCATATAAAGCCAGATATAACTTGATAAAACTGTGATCCAGATATGTATATAAAGTTTGATATGACCATATAAAGCCAGATATAACTTGATTAAAACATAACCCAGATATGCATATTAAGTTTGATATGGCCATATAAAGCCAGATATAACTTGATATAATCGTGATCCTGATATGTATATAAAGTTTGATATGGCCATATAAAGCCAGATATAACTTGATAAAACTGTGATCCAGATATGTATATAAAGTTTGATATGGCCATATAAAGCCAGATATAACTTGATATAATCGTGATCCTGATATCTATATAAAGTTTGATATGGCCATATAAAGCCAGATATAACTTGATAAAACTGTGATCCAGATATGTATATAAAGTTTGATATGACCATATAAAGCCAGATATAACTTGATTAAAACATAACCCAGATATGCATATTAAGTTTTATATGGCCATATAAAGCCAGATATAACTTGATATAACCGTGATCCAGATATGTATATAAAGTTTGATATGGCCATATAAAGCTAGATATGCAAATGAGCATTTTGTTAGTTTGTTTTATTATTTATTTGATTTGATTCTTGGATTATGCTTGTTACAAACTAAGACATGTTTTGGATACAGCATCACCTTTCCAGACATTGCAGTTATTTAGTGGCTACACTTCTGTTAATACCGCAGTGTAATAAGTGAACTTAGTCAAATAATTTGCATATTTGGGCGGAGCTTGTATCTAAACCTACATATTTCATGATTTAGGAAGTTGAAAGTAAAATATGCACCACGCAGTAAACAAAATTTAGAGTCAAATACGTAATTAAGTTTAAAATAAGAAGCCCATATCACTGTGATTACATAAAATAGGAAATTTCAAGGCATTTTTCTGTTCACTGTTATGAAATAAGTTGAATTTATGTACTTAAGTCAATTCAACTTAATACTTACATTAAATTCTAATTCATGGAGCACTTAAACATTGTTTTCTGGCGTTCAAAGTCTCCATGAGGAGTGTGGACTATAAGTCCTATGATTCATAACTAGAGCAGATCTGTGCCATATAAAGGCTTGATCCAGATAGAACTTTATCTGGCCATATATGGTTTTTATCCGATCTGATATAAATTCCATATCTGGTGCCGATATGGGCCATATAAAGAGTGAGCCATATAAAGTTTTATATGGGTCATATATGGCACAGATATGGGCCAGATATAAATCTCTTTATATGTGGCATATATGGATTTTCCATATATGGGCCAGAAATGGAGTAGCCATATATGGGGCATATCTGGGCCATATAAAAGTGAAACTTTACCTGGGCCATATATGGCCTTTATATTATATCAAGTTATATCTGCCCAATTCTTGTACAAGCCAGATATGAATTCCATATCTGGCCCAGATATGGGCCAGATATAAAATCCCATATCTGGGCCATATATGGATTTTGAGTAAGGGTAAGCCCGCCAAAAATCTGCGATAGGTCTCCTCTTCTCTCGCTCTACAATCATATTCTGGAAGGCCTCCGACACTTATCGTGTCAATTCTGCAGCACAAACTTCAAGGGCCTCCCCTAGATATCTTGGCATAGCATTAACAAAAGACTGAAAATTTACTATGATCTGCCTTTGCCCAAAGACATCCTTCATCCTTCTCTTTGTAGCTGCATAATCAGCCTTTACCTCAGGGGGCAAACTATCCCAAAAACTAAATGCCGCCCCACGCAGTCGGGATGGTAAGAGCTTGGCTAGGTCTGCACCTACACCATTGGGAGCAGCATCTAAAGCAACCTCCATTCTCCTACACCATTGCATAAAATCCTCATTACCTGAGCCCAAAAAGTGGGGGGGGGGGTAATTCTACCTTAAAGTTTGATAATTGTGGTTGAGGTTGGGCCATGTTATTGTCACTTACAATATCAACTTCGCTATCAATATCAATTTCGATTTTACAAAGCCATTGATCTTAGGGCGGTAATCAGTGTGGGGCAAGTAGAGATTGGTGACATCCATCTGTAGGCTTCTTTAGCAAGTGCATCGACTTTTTCATTTCCTTGTATACCTACGTGACTAGGCACCCACGCTAGCACAACTGATTTTTGTAGTTAAACTAAACTGGAGTAATCTTCGCAGAGAGCTTTTACTGTGGGGTGTTTTAGCTCATGACCTTTTAGAGCTAAAAGGCTTGATAGTGAGTCTGTGAACACAATGAACTGGTAACTGTCTGAGTTTTCAATCAGATGGAATGCCATCTTTAGTGCTTGGAGTTCGGCAGTAAATATTGGTGCATCATCCGGAAGTCTGTCTTGCAAGGATGCATCACGGCCTGACGCCGCGGCAGTAAATTGCATGATACTGATGGTATTTATGTCTCAGCTCATTAAAGGTGGCACGGAACACAAGTTCATTTGTTGAGTTCTTCAGATATTTCCTCAGACTAAGGTCAACAGCTGGTTCATCTAACTTCCAGGGAGGAGTGACGGGGAAGGTAAACTGTGCCACAAAATCAGGGTTGTTGCATACCTATGACAGAGCTTCCCTAACACGAATAGCTAATGGAGGGATAGCTGATGGTCTTCTCATAAATATGTCACTAAACTTATGGTTGAAGGCCGTCTCAAAGGTAGGGTTGTTTCTATGGCCCCTCAGTTTGAGGGCAAATTGGAGTGAAAACTTTTTCCATCTTATCTGGAGGGGTGGTTCATTCGCTTCGATGTAGAGACTCTGCATTGGGGCCGTACGGAAAGCTCCCAGGCAGATCCTAAGCCCTTGGTTATGTATGGGGATGAGTCTCTCGAGGTATGACTCACGTGCAGAGCTGTAGACAACACAACTATAATCAAGCTTAGACCTCACTAGAGATCTATAAAGTCGAAGCAAAACGGGGCGATCAGCACCCCAGTCCATCTTTGAGACGACTTTCAACAGGTTTAGTGCTCCCTGGCACTTCCGCCTGAGATGATCGATGTGGGCTTTGAAGATGAGCTTATTGTCGAGTACTAGGCCAAGGAACTTAGTCACACTCAAGTCTGGGTAGCAATGAGCACCTCTCCGGTTGCAAAAGTGCATACAAACAGTTTTGGTCCGAGAAAAACGGAGTCCATTTCTGTCAGCCCAATGCTGGATCTTATTGACGCAATTTTCCATTAGTCTCTAAATAAACCTCATGTTCCGTAAGGAACAGGTAATAGAAGTCTTCCACAAACAAAGACTTCTCAATCCCAGTGTTCACCACATTGGCGATGCTATTTATTTTATGATGAAAAGGGTCACTGACAAGATGCTACCTTGAGGGACACCCATTTCCTGATTATGTAACTGTGATAGCACACTCTCCACACGATCTTTCAGGAAATTCTGAATGAAAAGCGGCATTCTGCCCCTCAGACCCGCAAGTCTTTCAGAATGCCATATTTCCACGCGGTGTCGTATACCTTCTTCAGGTAAAAAAACACCGATACAACATGGTGTCCAAGGAAAATTCCGTCCAGAACTGTGGACTCTAGGTTGACGAGTTGATCAGTGGTGCTGTGGCCCCGTCGAAAGCCACTTTGGTAACTAGTTATCAGACCGTTGGTTTCGAGGAACCAAACCAGACTAGCATTAATCATTCGTTCGAAAGCCTTGCACAGCAGCTAGTGAGGGAAATAGGGCGATAGTTTGTAGCACTTGACGGGTCCTTACCCGGCTTAGCAATGGGAATGATGGTGGCTTCCCGCTAAGCCGGTGGAAAGTTTCCATATACCCATATACCGTTAAAAATAT
Organism: Holothuria leucospilota; assembly: GCA_029531755.1. Lineage (NCBI taxonomy): Eukaryota > Metazoa > Echinodermata > Holothuroidea > Aspidochirotida > Holothuriidae > Holothuria > Holothuria leucospilota. The sequence continues at coordinate 108,655 of JAIZAY010000094.1, read as the reverse complement.
CTAAAAGCAACTGTAAGAGTTATCTGGAAGGTGTTTGAGGAACTGATAGTTAACTTCATCTGGGCCAGTGGCTGTGTCATTGCTTCTTTCGAGAGCAATGCGCAGTTCCTTGATGTTAAAGAGGCTGTTGTAGTCCTCAGAGTTATCCGAGGCGATGTTCAATTTCTGTTTTTCAACGGTATATTGGAATACCTGAAAGGTTTGGGAATAGTGGTTGCTTGAAGAGTTACATTCAAACTCATCAGCAAGCATACTGGCAATATCTGCCCATTCTGTGCATTTGTGACCGTCTGGTTATGTGTAGAACCCTAGACTTAAGCTACTTCCCACTGATTTTTCTAACCATGTCCCATGCTTTTTTGACAGGGTTGGAGGAATTTAGTTTAGAAATATGCTGTTTCCATGCCTCCCGCTTGCTGGCTTTAATGATGCGCCGTGCTTTTGCACTGGCATTGAGGTAATTCCTAAGATAACATTATTTGGGTGTTTCTTAAAGAAATTAAGGGATTTTATTGCGATCCTTGATCGCTTCTTCACAATCCGTGTTAAACCACGGCTTGTGTTTACTACCTGGATTTGCAGAGGACTTAGGAATACTTTTGGAAGCAATATTCACCAAAAGTTGCGTGAAGTGGGAGATGGGGTCTTCCACACCATTAAAAGCGTCTTTGAAGATCGTGTTTCTGCAAAGATCGCTGAATTCAGACCAGTCAGTTTTTTTGAGTTGCCACCTGGGGACTCTCTCTTAGGGCATTGGGTGAACAATATCCATTAAAAGGGGGTAGTGGTCACTTCCACACTGGTCATCGTGCACTCTCCACTGAAGGTCCATCAGGATTGCCGGGGAGCAGACCGAGAGATCAATGTCTGACCGAGATCCAGAGGCCGGATGAATGTAGGTTAAAGACCCGTCGTTCAAAAGGCATAGATCCGAAGCAGCAATTACAGATTCCATCAGTCTGCCCATCTGATTAGTTTAGTACAACCCCACATGTCACTCTGTGCATTGAAGTCTCCCAAAAGTAGGAATGGGGTGGGCAGTTGTCTAATAAGCGTGTCCATATCATCTCTTCTCAGGTTATGTCTCGGCGGAATGTACACCGAACACACAGTGACAGTGCGGTGAAGAGTGGTTCGAATAGCAACAGCCTGTAAATTAGTATTCAGTTGGATGGTGGAGTGTTGAACAGTTTTGTTAACCAATATGGAAGATCCCCAATTGCTCTATTGTCAATGGGGGATACAACAGTTTTGTTATACATGTCATACCCTTTAAACGTGAGTTGGCCTGAGTCCCGAAGGAAAGTCTACTGAAGGCAAACTATCAAAGACCAGTCCGCTATGAAGCATTGATCTCCTCGTAGTTTGGTCTAAGTCCTCTGCAATTCCACTGTATTACAGCCGCAGCTTTCCCAAGGGTCATGCTTTGGGTGTCCTTACAGAAGTCAGTTGTGCTATCGTGGGTCCCGAGTCACGTGGGCATACGCGGAAATGAAAAGGTCGACACACTTGCCAAAGAAGCCCTACAGATGGACGTCACTAACATATTCTTGCCGCACACTGATTATCGTCGTAAGATCACTTGCTATGTGAAATCGAAATGGCAAGAACTGTGGGATTCCTTCCTCGAGAACAAATTATACCAAATAAAACCAACGGCCGGGACTGTGGGTAATGCAGCCCCCAGTCAGCGGAGAGACGATTTATTTCAGACTAGAGCTCGCATTGGCCACACTTACCTTACCCATGCCTATCTACTCCGTGGGGATGAGAGACCATATTGCATGCCCTGTGATTGTGCTGTCACCGTCAGTCACATTCTCGTTGACTGTTATAAATACTCTAATATTCGTCAGAAGTACTACACTGCACCAAACCTGAAGATATTGTTTGAGCGCACAGACCCTTCTCTCATTCTGGGCTTTCTGAAGGAAAGTGGCCTTTATAGAAATTTTAGACATGACCCCTGCATTCAGCTAGATTTTTTGTCGAATTTTGCCCCTTTATGTTCCTCATTTGAATTTTACCCCCCCCCCCGACCCTTTGCTTTGTTTTGTCTGTATTTTCAATCTAGGTGTGCTTTTAGCTGTTGTTGTATCTGTTGTTGTTGTTTTGTCGTTGGTTTCGGTGGTGGTGTGGGTTTCTTTTGTGGGGGTGTAGATTTTTGTGATACTGCTGTTGGTGCTGTCATCGTATTGTGGGATAATGGGCCAATCGCTCCTGCGAAGGCTTTGTACGGGAATCTTGGGGTGTAACTCCAGACAGAAAATTAACAAAAAAGTGATGAGAGCTGATTTCAGTTCATTGGTGATTTATTTCCATTCCAAAAAGATTAAAGTTGATCAGAAAAAGGCCGGCCAAAAGAATAATTGTTTATGTACAAAGTGACTCTGCATGTTGTTTACGTTTCAAGGTCTGCAGCACGAGTGAGAGCTTGCGGGCTGGGAGCCCTTCTCGTGCTTCCAAGTCACGAGGGTTGTGGGAAGATCCAGGAACTAAAATGAGGTCTCCTGATTGGCTAAAAGTTGACACGCACTCAAGCAAATAAATATTAATTAATGTGTCGGTACTGTATGACCAATGAGGAGGCCACAGAAAGTGAAATTGGCCACACTTACAAAATATGGGATGGGGACCTCCCGGCGTGGTACAAGACGTGAAAGTAGTCACGTACACCAAAACACGTGACAGGAAACCGGAAAGACTGCCAGGTGTGCTAGAAGCGTGGGAATAACTAAATCTAGTGAGATAAACAAGTCTGCGTAGCGTACCCTGTAAATTACTTGGAAAAGGATAGCATGAACTAAATACTATCTGACAGTATGTATTGTCTTGCTGGCCGAAGATTGGTTTAATGATTTTGTTAACTTGTCCGCAGTGGATTTGGGGAAGCTGCTGCCCCTGGGCCAGGTCATACCTGTTTGTGTTGCAGTGGAGACTTTTGCTGTCTTCACAGCTCCAGCATATCCCTGACAGTTAACACATCGGGGGATCCCTCACAGGTGTCACTGGAATGCCCCTCCTGGCCACATTTTTCGCAGGTTGCTGCCGTGTTACAGCTCGTCTTAAAATGGCCGTAACGCTGACAATTAAGGCAGCGCACTGGGTTGGGAATATAAATCTCAACCCTAACCTGCCGGTAGCCAATCGTCAGTGTTTTGGGAAGTTCGGGGTGTTAAAAGTTAATATAAAGGTGCCAGTTGGTTTCCTGACACCTTCTTTAACAACTGAGATACGGTGGAGGTGGCTGACATGTTGAGATGCCAGGTTACCAAGGATCTCCTCATCAGAGCAGTCCTTGATATCCAGGCATCTGATCACTCCCTTAGAGCTATTGAGTGACCTGTGAGAGTCGAGAAGCCCTGAACAGGGACATCGACCAGTGTCTTTGTACTCAGCAAGTTGTTAGCTTGAGTACGTCGGCTAACTTCAGCCAAAAGATCTCCAGAAAGAAGCCTCTTAATTGATTTAGGGGTGCCGACAACAACCTCAATTTCCTTATTGACGGCAAAATTTGACCACTTTGCAAGGGCCTTGTCGTCACCCCTACTGGAGACGACAAGAAACCTAGGCAAGATAGGAGCTTCCTCGGGGTCAGAGCTTGACCCAGAGTCACTCCTGAAACGTTTTTTTCCCCAGTTTTTCGGAGTTTGAGGAATCCATAGTAAAAAGGTTAAAATTCATCAGCGGTGCTCTCCACCCACCATGGAGCCCAACAAGAGGACATCAAAGGTAAGTGGAAAAAACCCATCACAAGTCGATGCCAGGGATACACTAGTGGTATACTCAAGGCCATTAATAAAACAATAATCCTGATTGACCTGATTAAGCAGCCGCCTTCTGAGAAAACCACTTCTGATACACACAGGTAGAGTCCGTTTTGTGTCGAGAACATGGTTAACCAGTCGCATTTACCAGGGGACCCATAAGCCGATCTTCGAACAAGTTTTTCCTGTATCATACAATTTATTCTGACGGCTCCAAAGCAACGAACAGGGTTGCGGCCGCGGCGTCAGGCCGTGATGCATCCTTGCAAGTCAGGCTACCAGATGATGCATCAACATTCACTGCCGAACTCCACGCACTAATGATGGCATTCCATCTGATTGAAAGCTCAGACAGTTACCAGTTCATTGTGTTCACAGACTCACTATCAAGCCTTTTAGCTCTAAAAGGCCATGAGCTAAAACGCCCCACAGTAAAAGCTCTCCGCGAAGATTACTGCAATTTAGTTTAACTACAAAAATCAGTTGTGCTAGCGTGGGTGCCTAGTCACGTGGGCATACAAGGAAATGAAAAAGTCGATGCACTTGCTAAAGAAGCCTACAGATGGATGTCACCAATCTCTACTTGCCTCACACTGATTACCGCCCTAAGATCAATGGCTTTGTAAAATCGAAATGGCAAGAACTGTGGGATTCCTTTCCCGAAAACAAACTGTACCGAGTTAAACCAACGGTCGGAACTGGGGGACATGGAGCCGCCAGTAAACGGAGAGATGACTAAGTCCTGACTAGGGCTCGTATCGGTCACACTTACCTTACCCATGCCGATTTACTTCACGGGGATGAGAGACCATATTGTATACCCTGTGATGGTGCTGTCACCGTCAGTCACATTCTCGTTGACTGTTGTGAATACTCCCATATTCGTCAGAAGTACTATCTGTGCCAGACCTGAAAACTTTATTTGAGCAGAGAGATCCTTCCCTTATTTTGGGCTTGGGAAAGCAAACTGTATAGAAACTTTTGACATGACTCCCGCATTTGCCTGGACATTTTAGGAAAATTTGGACTTTTCTTTTCGAGGTAACACTATATAACACATTCGTGTTGGTGTCCCGTAAAATACCATCTAACTAACCTGAATGCCAAAAATTAACAAGGTTATGAAAAAAAAAGCAAGGGAATGAAGTGAAACTTTTTCAGTATCATACGGGCGTGTATCCTCGGCGGTCGTGCAATGACAAAAACAGCGAACAAAATAACTCAGGTATGCATGGTTTACAGTTAGGTACTGAGACCGGCGAGATAGCGTCGAGGAGCCGAAATATTTTTTTTCGGAGGGGGGTGGGGGGGGGGGCATATGGTTCGTACTCAAGGAGGAGAGATAGCTTGCAGGGGTGAAATATTTCTTCATATGGGAACGATTCGTGTGATTTTGTTCACATTACATTTACCACACAACTCTCGCGCTGTCTGGATCACAAACGTAAACAAAGATTAGGACCGTACCATTATTTTTCAGGTGTAGTGCTGCGCGCATGCAGTGTACATACAGCGCGCAGCGATTGTATCTGCGGCCTACACTTGAATCGCTCGTGTTATGTTGTTCAAATTTGGCCAGTGAGGGAGCCGATGGTACGGTGTAACTTGTTTGGTAGGTCCCCGAGATAGACCCTAACGTAGTCGTGGAGTTTTCACTGATTTTTACAAAGATTTTAAGCCAGGTTGGTTGTACAGTAGCACCCGATACACCTATATTTTTACAATTTAACTGAACAAAAACTGTAGCACGTGTCAGTGTTGTAACGAGTTATAGCCAAGTCACTTTTTTTTTTATTTTACAAGTAGGCCTAAAGCCTAAAGGGAAAAATCTTAGGCCAAACATTTACGTCATATTTCATAGGAATAAAGCGAAGACTAGCGTCACTGACTCGTCCCAGATTTAGAAAGTAAACGACTCGACTCGACCCGACTGCAAAAGTAAGCGACTAATTTATCTGGCATTTGCCACGAGAAACGCTTTCACTAACGTATGAGAGTAATTGACATTTAAATAGTAAGTTTTCATCAGTTGATAAATAGTAAGATCTGTTGGCACAGTGGTCATGGGGGAAACCCGAAATTTAAACGTTCCGAGGTCAAATAAAGCTAGCCCCCCCCCCGCTCCTATTCTTAACACTTAGCCTAGCTAGCCCCCCCCCCCCCCTTACGTTAGGAATAACGTTATGCCTAACAGTAACGTTAAGTTCAGTAACTTGTTATGTTAGGCCTAACGTTCGTGTTAAAAGCCGAAATGCAAACCTGTTATTCTGCATGGTCCTGAATTGTTAATCCACCTTGGTAGGTGTCGGTGATCCATCTCAATATGAACATATTAAACAAAGTACTAACTGTAAAATAAACATGGAATTGTACCACAAATCGAGTAGTTCCTTCAGAGAGTGGCCAGCCAGGCCTAACGTTAGGACTAATGTAGCTCCCAACGATAGACGCATAGCTCGGCTCAGCAGAGTCAGCATGCAATGCGAAGCGCGCGAACGACGGCCTAGCAACAACATGTGAATTAAACTTCCCTTCGATGGATAATGGATAGGCCTATGACGTCAATGGCATTTAAAGAAAAAGTAAAGCCTCGTCGAAATTTCTAAAACCCTCATTCATTTGCCCCTTAAAAGTACGGTAGTTAGTTTTAGCCAATCAGATAAAATCTAAAAATTATGTAAATAAGACAATTTTTTTATACTCCTTCCGTTTGAAATAGTCCATAAGAAGGCACTGTTGACGAGTTACAAGGCTTATTGTGTGAGAACTTCGTAACAATAAGCGACTTTTCCATTAAGAAATTGAAATAAGTTTTTTTTTCAAGATTGACAGTAGGGAATTTAAATTTTAAAAAGACTTGTGAAACGAAAATACTTAGACTGGGAGGGAATTCATCTTCATGAAAATGGTTGAAATGGAGTGAATTATGGTGAGGGAACTGCGTAAAGGAGGATCAAGTTAAGAAATTTTTAAGTTTCACTGCTCACTTTACACACTGAAAGAGCGCCCTCACTTTGTATGAACCAATCGTTCCCATATGGCGTGGGGAGGGGAGAAACACTCCAATGGTTACTGGTAAAAAATGCACGAAACATTCGGGTGACCGAACAGCGAGAAAGCCATGATGATTGTCTTATTTTGTTAAATTTATTAGTTGAAAATAGAACTCATTATCACTACTTTGATTGTTCTCATTTTATCAAAATAGCGCCACTATTTACCATTGACCTCAGCACGGTTTACTGTTTACCTCCCCACCATTTCAACGTATGCAGATGGTCTACCGATTTCACAAAATTTTAACTTAAACCATATTGTAGTTTCAATGATCATTCAATGTTTATTTTCGCAAAAAATAGAAAACTTTGTGGTTAATCTTCCCGTATATCCTAAAATGTGTTACATCCACCTTCCCAAGAAAAATAAGATGGAAAAGTATCTTTGGCTTTTTTCCATTACAATTTATTTTTCAATAACAATCAAAAACACCAGCCAGAAAACTAACACCCCTACCCATGCCTCATATGAATCTGCTGAGGAAGTACATTCCTTTCCCCCAATCTCCGATCAAGAAAAATTCAAGTAAACACCCATGCCTAAAGTCCTAATACGACTTTATATAAAGAAATACTTAAACCGCCAAAAATCGTCATAGCGCGAGAGCCAGATATATGAAGTTGGTAACAGTTTAAGAGGTTCTAACATACCTACAATCTTGGACAAAACTCGTTGGGACACCCCGCTCCCCTTCACAAAGTTGACCATTTTCACGGCATACAGTCATTCCCTCTGCGCAACTTTGGAAGGGGGAGCGGGGGCTTCATGTGAACCTGGGAACGGAGATTCAAGAATATTATGACAAAGCGTCCCAACAGTTTTGTCCAAGATTGTCTGAGAAATTCGAGAAGTTATAACTGCTCGCGGCCCACGGTAGAAAGTGTTTCTTTGCGTTGCGTTGATTCGCAAAAGGGTAGGTGTCTTTTCTTTAGGTATAAGAGAACAGTAACAGAGAATGATCAGCATATCCTGAGTCCATATTGAAGTCCTTGTTAATATAATACTATTGAAGCTAAAAGCATTGGGAAGGTAGCTAAATAAGTTCAAAGCGTCCTCTCGTTCAGGAAGACATTTTCAATAGTCACGTATTTTGGGCTCACACTGTCTGAACAGGTACCAAATAAAAAGACCATTCAGTAGAAGTACGTGTTGTATCCTGCCTATTACTTTATGTTAAAGTAATTTACCAGAAATAAGTAAAAAAGTACTTGAATCATGTATATTAATTTCACCTTTATAACGCAGTAACTTTCATTTGAGTAGCTGAAACTGTACAGAAAATATGCCATACATGCTAATTTGACGAGACCGGGGGTGAAGGCTAAGTTAACCAAACGGTCTACCATTTGTTTTGAGAGCAAATTTGAAAGCAAAATGTAAAGAAATTGAGTCGGCTAAAAGAAGGCATAATAGATACGTCATCAGCTTCATGTAACATGAAAAAATGTTGTCATAGGCATCAAATTCGCTTCAAAATATATCTAAAACCAGCCCCAATGAACGATCTACCATCGTTATACACTCTAAAAAATGCCTATTCATTTATTTGAAGAGAATGACTTTTCAGTTACAGCTGATAAGTTTTGCATCATTTTGATATGAAATACTATTCAGATCGGGTCGTACTGAACCTCACTCTGATCAAAGAAGTCAAATATCTGAATAGTTCACCGAGTCGGTTAAAACTAAGTTAGTTCATTGGTCAGGTGAAATGACGTCACCATTATTTCATGTTCAGCGCGCGCGGTCGAGTCGACGACACGGAGTGCTGTATGTTATATGATGTAGAAAGTACGTCCATATGTGTACTACTACTGTGTAACGTACGCGCCTGCTGCAATTGGGAAGTCAACAGTAAAAGTCATGGAGTTTGTCGAAGAAAAGCTCGCAGAATGGGGCCTGGCAAAGTTCATTGTACATTTCAAAGGTAATTTTCTTAATTCGTTTCAAATATTTAGCCGGGATTCGTGCTTTTAGGCCATTAAAAATGATTATAACTAAAAATTACATCGTGTAGCACACAGGTGTTCGAAGCATTCCAAGGCTAGGACTAGTAGCCTAGCCTACTGTACTAGGCTAGACTACTATTACTAGTACGCTGGTATCTGTTGGTATAACTTAGGCCTACTGGGTATATAGTTCGATTAATTAAGTTCGAACACGTAGGAAGTTCAAGAACTGAAGTGCTTCAAGTTCAAAAACCTTGCCTAAGTAATGTTGTAGAATTTGCCCAACTAGGCTACGTACATTAATTTAGACTTCGTATTTCTTGGTTAAATCAGTGGTCACTTTGCTTCGACTGGTGAACAGCTGACAAGTGACAGCTCAGAGCTAGTGAGCCTAGGGGTCTAGCCTAGGCCTAGCCTTTAGCCGGCGTAGGCCTACTTGATGTACTTTTTAGGCTGAGCCTGACATTTGTAGGCCGTAACTGTTAGACCTATAGCCTAGTCCTTACAGTTAAGGTGTTCGAATTAAAAACCTGTTCGAACTTAGAACCACACAATAGGCCTAACTGAGGTATGGCTATAGCCTATAGTAAGTAATCATGAGTCGATCAGTATCATGAGTCGATCACTGCATTCTAAACGCCAGTACAGCGTGAAGGCGTGATGTGATTGCAGTGTAAGGATGACCTGCATTGCATTTTCTTCAAACAACATAAAAAGCAATTATTTGCCTTGCTATTTTTGATTGCCAAAGCAAAAACATTACTCATGGCCAAATTTTCAAGTTTCGGCATAAGTATGAACTAGAAATTTGCAAAAATTACAAAAAATGGTGACCAAAATGTCTTTGATGAAGCTCTGATTAAAAAATTTGATAGAAAAGACATTATTCTCAATGATTATTTGTATAATTGTTCTTAAATGTGGTAATTTATAGCATTTTATTTGCTTGTTTTTTGTAGCGATTGACTCAAGATTCCTTCATAAGCATTGTTGCATGTACTGCCACCTACATTTGAAAATTCATTTTCTACGGATTACGCAATCCGAACAACACCAAAATATAGCACAATGAGGAAGACATACAGCCAAATGTTACAGCAAAGTTTTATTGATTTTTGTAAATGTTTTAATATTTTTATGGTCACAATGTTCCTTAAGTGATCGACTCATGATAAGCCCAGTATACTGTAATAGCCTACCAACTTAGGCTAGTGTAGGTGCAGGTCCAACTCAGTAATATAACTTCAGCCTAGCCTAGCCTAGGCCTATGTCTAGCCTAGGCTAGGCCTATAGGGCACAATCATAATTCAAACCATAGGCCTAGGGGCAATTAGTGTTACGGGTATAGGGTGAAAACCGGGAAATTCATGCTATTTACATCAAATCACTGTCATATCGGAAATCCTTCTGATATGTTCTTTCTTGTCACAAAACCATCGCAATCATTCAAAAAAAGCACAAGAGTACAGTACCTGGATCGAAAAAAAGACAATTTTTTGATGCATCTGAGCGAACGTCTTCACTCTTCGAGATTGTGCAATAATTGACCCATTTAGCCTTGCGCCAGTCGTTTATTATTTCTGTAATATATAATTTGTATAGAAATGCTACTTAGAAAGCAGCATTTCTTTTCCCTTTAAAAAATCTTATTATCTAGTGAAGAACACAAAATTTGAAAGAAAGTGACCGTTTTGGCGGTGTCTAGTTCGTGGAGCGTGGTGACGGTTAATCACATAGGGCTTTGTACGTACATGCACAATGCTTTCCAGTGAGTGTGTATTTCAATAGTCATAAACAATGATGTAGCCCATGTGGGTGTGCACACTGCGCAGAACGGTGCAGCTTCTGTTTGGCATTTAATGATCGAAATAGACACAAACGTTCCCATATGGCTATGTTTGCCATATAGCCTAGGCTAGGCCTAGCCTAACACCTAAGTCTGCAGTCTGCTGACCTTGTATTTTGGATCGCTTTGAGGCTACTACCTAAGCTTAGCCATAGTAGGTCAGCAATATAGCCACTGGAAAAATTGCTTTTAATGGCCTGCCACACCTTCGGAAATTTTGAATAGTCTCAGTCATTTCCAACTTCTTGTGACCATTGTGACCATCAAACATTAATACATTTACAAAAATCAATAAAACTTTGCAGTAATATTTTGTTATATGTCTTCCTCATTGTGCTATATTTTGGTGTCGTTCGGATTGTGTCGGCTATCCATTAAAAATGAATTTTGAAATGTTGGTAGCAGAACATGTAACAATGAAAAGGAATCTTGACTCAATGGCTACAAAAAACAAGCAAAAAAAAATCCTATGAATTACCACATTCAAGAACTGTTATATGCAAATAATCTTAGAGAATAACATCTTTTCTAACAAAATTTTTAATCAGAGCTTCATCAAAGACACTTTGGGCATCATTTTTGGTAGATTTGCAAATTTTTATCTCATATACTTGTGCCAAAATTTGAAAATTTGGCCGTGACTAACATTTTTGCTTTGAACATCAAAAGTAAGGTGGCAAATAATTCTTTTTGATATTTTTTTGAAGAAAATGCATTGCAGGTCTTCCTTACATTGCAATCACCTCGCATCTGCTCACTGTACTGGCATTTTAGAATGCAGTGATGGACTCATGACGACTCATGATTAGGCTACTTACTATACTCCTAGGTATATTATTGGGTCATTTATGTTTTAAAAGACCCTTCACTCTAAGAAAGAATACTTGCACAGTGTTCAGTGTCCAAATTAGACCCACAATTTTGAATTACAGAACAATCCCCCTTTGTTTTGTTTTCAAAACATTCTATAAAACAGCTAAATCTTATTACTAGGATGTTCACACTAAGTCTGTTGTATGCTACTGTAGGGCTTATACTGTAGCACACATTGGTGTTCCGCAATTGTGACAGTCCATAGTTTCATAGGCCTACCATAATGTTCAATTCCTTCTCGACGTTTCTGCAGGTATTCAGCAGAAAAAAAATGAGGGTGACTTGGGCGATACTGATGACTCATTCACACCTCACCGCACGTTACACAGGCTCGCGGAGATTGCCCGAAATCCTGTGTATAGGCTTGTCCATTCAAAAACAGGTTTCGCCATAAGGGACCGCTACGCTTTGATCAATTGGTTGCTTAAAGCTATGTGTTTCTACCCTTAGAAACAAAATTTTATACAAAAAATGTATATAAAAGACAAGAACTCTTCTCCTACTAACTGGAAGATTTGTATAATTGCATAAAGTGCTTCATGTAAATGTCATACCCCCTTGAAAAATGCACGATGCCAAATTCTCCAAGCTGCTGCTGTACATGTGCCTTTATGAACGTTACACGACTCTTCCTTTCCTTTCTACAATCCCATAGAAATGTATTTGGCTAGAATTTTAACCAGAAAGTATTTTAAAGGTTCAATTATTTGTACACTACCCTTCAACAGCATTTCGATAGATTTTTGATCCCACTTTTAAGCTAAGAAAGTTGTGTATCTGGTGGCTGGCAGCTCTGTCTTGCAATGATTAACACACACAATCTGTATAAGGAGGATATGTAAAAATCCAGATACCTCAAAGTGATTCGATTTTGTAAAGTTCATGGACTTCTCCATCATTTTGACGGGGCTAAAATGTATCTCACAGCATCAATTTTAGCACCACTGCAGAGTTTAGAGTGTCTTCTTAAATTATCCGTTTTATACATGTTTGATAGGAGACTTTAAAGCGAAGAAATCACGTAATCTGCAGGGGGGTTTTGAAGAGACTTTTTAACAGGTATTTTACTGTATGAAACGCACTGAGTCTGTAGCAAGACAAAACCATTAGAGGCATTCTCTTTAATTAGTCAGAAATGATGGTTGAAAGAAATTTAGATGGCAGAAGAGATAAACATCACAGTAAAGACAGAAGATTAAGCTCTCAGAAATGTGGTTTATACAAGGCAATCAGTTGTGTGGTTTAGGAGTTAAAGCAGACCCCTAGCTTGAGTGAAAAAGGGGCAGGGGTAACACAGTTTTGGGGCACAATGTGTGCGAAGTCTGCCATAGGGCCCCTGATGAGGTGTCCAGGGGGCCAAGCCCCTGGAAACTCCTGGGTTTTAGCTACCTCTGAACTCAGAATTGGCACTCTTTTATTCTTACAACACGAAAGACTGGAAGAAGTCTGAGGGTCAGTTAAAAAAGGGGCAGGGTGGAAAAATTAAATCAAAAGGGGGGCAGGGTGGGAGAAAAGAGGGGCAGAGTGGGCCACCCCTGTGAAACAATGAAGCTAGGGGTCTGCAAAGGGAAGTTAGGGTTGTACAGTAAAAGTCCTATACGTGGTTGTGTGAGTAGGAGGTTGCTTTCACATGCGCACAGTTAGGAGTGCTAGGGAATTGATATGATGCATGTACGCGTATAGGCCTATAGCAACAATCACTGCAGCGACGCACGCACACGGTGTTACTCTCAGGAGGTGTCTCGTGTGAAAGAGGGTTGATGGACAAAGTTTGGTGACAAAATATTGTCAGTTGAGGGCATGTGAGATCCCCTGACATTATGGCCAGGGGAATGTGAAAAATTTGTACACAGTGCATAAGGGCTGTGCAGTAGGAGTGCAACGAATACACACTGCACTCTTCAAGGACTAAGCCTTAGCCCAACAGGCAACGCTGCAATATATTGCTAGTGATGTAGGCTAGCCTGACTGATTTAGTCACAACCACAGATCTGAATACCTGCCAGGCTATAGGCTATGCCTTCCTACTGATCAGTGAAAACTGGAATGAAAAATTACTGCTTGTGTAGGGTTACCATTTGTCCTTGAACAGGACCGTGTACTACTGTAGTACGTTAACAGTAGAACCTCCGTACCATGTGTTTACTGATATCTTAACAAACTTTGTGAGGTTATTTTAATGCTATATGAAAGACTTGGTCTTTGTACTGATATATGGAAGAGTCACATGCAGGCTACAATTTGGTAAGTCCTCAGTGCAATAAAAAATGTTTCATGCTTTGGTATATGTACACATACTTCCACTTTTTCAGTTTAGATATTATATATAGCCTGTTGAAACTACAAACCGAGTAGGCAGCAAATAGTACAAGCCCAGCATAGCTTGTGCGTTCCGCAAAACATTAAACAGCAAAAGAAAAACTCCAAAAAGGACTGAAACTATGTAACAACACTAAACAAAGCAAATATCCAGTTTTCCAGTTACCAACAATTATCCAGCACAAAACTTTAGGTCACGGGCAGGCACAGATCAGTGACAAACAGCAGAAAATCCAGAGAGCAAGTGGTGATGCAGCCACACACGACGCAGACACTCACTACAATTAGTCAAGGGCAGGACCCCAGACCCTAATTGGGTTGAGAACCCTTAAATTAAAAAAAGACAGTTTAGTACTGTAAATGTGGAAAAACTTTTCAATTGTAGTCACCTGTGTGACTGTTATCAACCATGTGAGGAATCAACATTTTGTCTACCACAAGGGGCAAGTAAAATAATGCCAGGGCAGGTGGATTTCAGTGGTTGCCTACCCTACTTGGCAAGTGAGTTTGAAAGTATTAAGTGTACAGTGCCTTGATATGGCAAGGAATCACAAAGTGGCCTTTTGGCTTTCAGGCCTGCACTGTTTTGTGTTATACCTGTATGAATTAGCCAAATGTCACAATGAAAATGCAGATCAGTGCATCTTTTATTTTTTCAGATAATGAAATAGAAGAGGATAGTTTCTTGTTGCTGGATGATGAGTCCATCAAAGAACTTATAAAGCCCATCGTACCACGCTTAATGTTCAAAAAGGAGTTGCAGCTTCTCAAGGTATTGAATAATGGAACCATAGTTTTGAATATTCTGCAAGTTGGCACGGCATAGAATTAGTGATGAAAATTTGTGGAGCCATTCATAATTACTGTACTGTTCAGAATTAGTGTTCAAAATGGGATATGTGTGCCCAAAGTGTGGACAGCATGTACATGGCAATGAAGCACTCCTTTTATGGCATTTAAAGAACATTCATAGCATAATTGAAGGCAGAGTTAGTTTGGGCATAAAAAGTGCCTTTTTGACATAAATATGTACAAGAAATGAAACAGTAACATGTGAACAATCAGGTTGCAAGCGAACATTTTCTGGTCGAAGTTTTAGTTTTGTCACTCACTTACTAAAGACACACCGATATGACAGAGAGTTGGATCCACATGAAGCAGTGGAAAATATTCCAGATTATGACAGCCCAGACGATGAAATTCATCGTGAGGAAATTGATGAAAATAGGGAAATACCCGTAGCTAACAAGGAAGAAATTTGGGATCATTTTAATGCTCAGGAACTTGAAAGTCATGCTGTAATGTTAGTATCTGGTCTGTTGGCTTCAAGTAGCGTAGTTCATTCCACAGTTATGAATGTTGTGGAGCAATCATCAAGCTTAATCAGGGACATAACATCTTTTCTAAAGAACCGAACTTGTAGGTTCAGTGCTGCTGTTGGAGTACCTGTAGAGAATGAGGACTTCCAGTCATTAATGGAAGACTTCGAGACTATTTCAGAACCTTTTAAAAACATGCTGACAGAGTTTAGGCAGGAGGTTTTCTTTCAGACTTGTGGAAGTTTCCTCCAATCAGAAGAAATGCCTCTTGGAATTGGGTACTTTCCACAAAACAATCCACACACTGGGAATGTACAGCAAGTTATGAAAACTGTTACCTTTCAGTATGTACCAGTCAAACCACTTCTGAAAATGTTGGTAGAAAAAACAGATTTGCTAAAGATCGCATCACAACATTTGCCAAGTAATGATGGCTTGTTAAGAGATTTTCAGGATGGCTTGTATGCTCAACATCATGAAGTTTTGTCATCCCGTAATTGTATTAGCCTTGTGAGATATATTGATGATTTTGAAGTTACCAACCCGCTCAGTCCCAAAGCAGGGACTCACAAGTTAGGAGCAGTGTACTTCACATTCAGTAATATAACACCAAAATACAGATCTACATTGAAAAACATGTTTCTACTGATGTTATTTAACTCTGGGGATGCCAAAATGTACGGATACCAACCAATATTTGAGCAATTTGTAAAGGATATGAATGAACTGTGTACAGAGGGTTTAGATGTCCACACAGACACTTTTCAAGGGAATGTCAATTTTTCTGTCGCTCAAGTTGTAGGAGACAACTTAGGAATTAATTCTTTATTTGGTTTTGCCGAGGGGTTTACGGCAAACTTCCCATGTCGGGTGTGCAGGAGGCATCGCGAAGAAATAAGGCAGGATTCTGTGGAGCATTCTGATGCCCTTAGAACCCATGCTAACTATGAAGCTGATCTCCAGCGTCAGAATCTTCAGGAAACAGGGGTAAAATCTCCATGTCCTCTCAATGGTATCTTGAATTTCCACGTTACTGACAACCGTTCCCCAGATGTAATGCATGACATGCTAGAGGGGGTATGTCCACTAGAATTGAAACTAGTTTTTGGTGAGCTTATCCAAAAAGGGTACTTCACTCTTAAAATACTTAATTCTAGAATAACAAGTTTTAACTATGGCCTACCAGACAAAAGTAATAAACCATGCGTTATCAGAGAGGCAACACTCCGATCTCCAGATGGTTCTCCCGGGCAAAATGCTGGGCAGATGTGGTGTCTCATGAGGCATATCACAGTACTGTTGGGTGATCTAGTGCCAGAGGACGATGAACACTGGGATCTTATTTTGGTATTGCGTGAATGCATGGACATCATATTTTCTCCTGTAATCAGTGAAGGTGATATAGCCTACTTGGAGCAGCTGATTCAGGCCCACCACATGCTTTATTTGGAGTTGTTTCCGAGAAGGCATTTAAAGCCTAAGCATCATTTTATGATGCACTATCCATCAGCTATTCGTATGCTTGGACCTCTCATACACCTATGGGTGATGAGATTCGAAGCTTTTCATAATTTCTCAAGGAGACTATCACACATTGTGTGTAATTTTCAAAATATTGCCAAGACACTAAGTTACAGAAACCAGATGCTTCTCTGTTACAATCTAATATCGAGACAGACACTGACCACAACAAAATCTCTGGAGGTTGGCCCTGGTGAATCACTCATTTTGGCATCTCTTGACTTTGCAAATTTGATTGTTGAGAGTCTCCGCATCCCTTTGTATGATGAGGTGTTTCTTGCAAAATGGTGTAAAGTATTCGGAACAGAATACAGACCTCACAGTATAGTTGTTGTCGGGAAGTATGAATCTGGCGATCCAATGTTTGGTAAAATTTCTCATGTACTTTTGATCAACTCCCATGTTTTTTTAGTGTATGAAGTATGGCACACCGTTGGCTTCCGCAGGCATTACCATTCGTATGTTGCATATCCTCTCCAGCCACCTGAAGTTGCAGTTTTGTCAGTTGACTGTTTGATTGACTTCACACCTTTGCATGCCAGCAAGTCATACAGAGGTGGCAGGGAATACTTCATTACCTTAAGGCACATTGTTGGATGATTTGTTTACGAGGATGTGGCCATCTTTAACACCTTGTGACTTCAGTGTTTGCATAGGTACAGTATATGATTATAGTGTTTAATTCTTACTGTACACTGTACAAGTACTGTTGTTTCAGTCTGAAACTGCATGTTGTCTTCTAAAATGCTCAATTGTCAGAAAAAAATATGACAGTCATCAGTCTTTTTCAATAGGTGCCCACGCATAGAAGCTCTAGAATTGTTTTCGTGCTGGAGATGTGGGCATATATCAGTATTTTACTCTTGCCCCAGAGCTGCACAGTTGATTCATTTAGCACATGTACAGTACTCATGTACTGTATTTCAAAGCAAGCTACTAATTGAAATTTCAATCATCCAGTAATTGGACGAACATACTGTAAGTCGGTTTCACTGTTAAGTACTCTCACTTATTAAAACTTACATTTTTCCTTTACAAACACTTCTACTCTATTATATAGTATGTTCCAACCTACAGTATTGCAAACTCCCTTGACAATTTGAAGCAGGCATTCATGTATACCGATGTACAGTAACATGGCTACATGTTTATTTTATTTTTTATTTACTTTTTTTGTGTGTGTTGTTGTGGAACTTTGTCACAAGTTACTGTACTATGTTTCCTTTTTATATAGCTATCAAGATGTCCCAACAATGGAGGAGAGTCTTCGAGCATGACAGATTCTGTGGATGGGGATGTTACTGATAGTGATGATGGTCCAGGTTGCAGTACTGGTCTGCAAACAACTTGAAGTTCCAGCTCTACTTCTACAGACATACCCCCTGCTACAAAGAAGCTAAGAAAGGAACAGGTACCTGTTAATGCACCCAAGTTGTCATAAATAGCAGTTTACTATGGTCTGTTACAGCCAAAGTTTTGCAGTCTTACAAATATTCCTGTCAAGTGTCATACATGATGACCATATTTACCCTTTGATTTAAAATAATTTAAGGATGATTATAGTCGCAGGTTCCACGTATACCATTTGAACAGTTTAACTGCTCTACCCCAGTATAAGTAGCAAGCCAGGGCCCCATCGTTTAATTTACAGGTATCCAAAATTATGTAGTTGACTGTCATTTCACAAAATATGTAAGAGGCATGGATTAGAGACTTTAACTACTAACCCCTGAACATTTTCAAAATGCATGTTTTCTTGCTAATTTTGGTGTACTGTACGATACTGTTTTCTTTAGGTGCTCATACCAGAACACATGCCATCCTAACATAATGTATGTATACAGAAACATGCACAGCCTAGAATATTTATAGTCATAAGTTACCTTGAAAGGAGCAACATGCAAACTGTACAGAGAATTTATGTTGTAACAAAACAAATCCCACACCAGTCGCCAACCCTGTTGTCAGCTATGTACATCAGTATCCATCATGTGTATAAGAGTAACAACTTTACAAGTCCTACCTGTGTTTTTAAGTTGCCTACCTGTGTTTTTAAGTTGAAATTTTGTTAAAGTATTTTTTTTTTGTATTTCACAGACTATTCGGAATATACTTGAAAGCACCTTTGATGGTCAAGCACTTGTTGAAGAAATGGAGTCAGGTTTGATCTCTTATAAGGCCAGGAAGAAGATTGTGGCAACTCTGGTCTCCCACCTGATAGAGCACCATGGTAAACAGTAAGTATATACAAGGGTAATTTGCTTGCACTGGTCATGTATGTGTGTTGGAAACATTCTGTTTTGAGCCTTTTTTCGTAAAAAGGTTCCAGCATTGAAGTCAAAATGCCTCACTGCTAAGATACTATTTACTAAAGATGCCCTCATTACCTTGGTGTTTCTGACCCAGTGTGCTTGCAGGTGCTTCTTGTGTGTTTGTTTATACTTTCTGACTTAAAAAGGCATATTATAATATTAAGTTGTTTATCTTGGTGGTACTGATTTCTCAACAGCTGGATTGCATGAAAAAATTTAAAACAGTAGCAGTGTCACCACTGTGTATCCTGAACAAATGTGACTTTTATAGGTCATTTATGAGATAAAAAGGAAACTTAACTGAAGATTGATTCTAGATAGGATGGGGCCTATTGCAACAGCAGTGATGCTTCTTAAAATAGGAAAATTCTTTCGTTTTTTATGTGAGGCCACATGATCTCTGAAAGAAAAGTGGATGTTTTTTTTTCACTTGATTGCTGAGTCAATCTGGTTTTTCACATGAAGGTAAGTAAATTCTAGATAGAATGGGGCCTATTGCAACAGTAGTGATGCTTCCAGAGTAAGAAAATTCTTTTTTTTTTAATAGGCCACATGATCTCTTAAAGAAAAGTGTTTTTTTTCACTTGATAACTGAGTCAATCTGGTTTTTCACATGAAGGTAAGTAAATGGAGGGGTGGTGCCAGAGGAAGCAGGGGGCATTCCCCTTCCCCCTCCCCCCCACTATCGAGGACAATTCCTCTTATAACTACCCAAAATCTTTGGCACATGCTGTAGATCAAGTCACTACAGTTTCTTCAATATTCCCATCCTACATAGTTAAATGGCATACATCCTGTCAACCTTAGCAAGTAACATTTATAGCATATGGTATATAGTACACAGGTTTTTTTTTTTCAAATCCCCCCTCACCAGCCCCCTGTTGGCATTGGGGCTATCAGGGCTTCAGGCCATCCTCCTGTCAGGCAAGTCCTGACACCACCCTGGGTAAATGCTGCTCTCTGGCTGTAATTATACACCTCTTGTAGGCCTAATTTATTCTGGTGATGGCAATTTATTATCATGGGAATGCTGCTGTATCAGTCGACCATTGTTACAAGCAAAATATCTGAGTTTGTGGACAAGCTCTTTGCAAGTTTTTTATTTCTTTTTGGTGTGTACTGATAATAATCAGGGTTTAAAATGATGTGTTCTTCAGGTGGCCAGGTTTTTCCGGTTACTCGGTCATCTCCATATTTCCAAACTGGATCGTGAGTCAAAACCAAACTGGACCAAACCAGTTTGTACAGTCTAATCCAGAAACCATACAACCTTAATTATGCATGCCTCCCCTTTTGCAAGGCTATCCTTTATTTTACTTTTTCATTCAAAGAGGAATTATTGATTCCCGTACACCTGTACCTGTATCCATGAAGGGCTCACTCTTGTAACTAAACCACATGTTTGGTTCAGTGGCAGCTAGAGCATCCGCCTCTCACACAGAAGGCCGAGGTTCAATTCCTAGGTCAAGTCATACCAAAGACTCTAAAATGGAACCTACTGCCATTGTGCGTGATGTTCCGCTTAAGCATTTGAGTAGGAAAATAAGCCAGTGAGCTACAACTGGGAAAAAGGCCATGGTCAGCTCGACTTGAACCAATAGGTTGGAAACTGGGCTGTAAAACTCCATCTAAGTAACTAACTCACTTCTGTAACATATTTTGTCTGCACAGCCCCAGGACTGATGTCAAGTTGACAATGGCCAAGTCTATCATTGAAGAGTTTCCAAACTTGGACAACAACAACGGAGATGGATATGTAAGTATTTAGTAGTACTCATCCCAAATCGGTCTTAAGAGTTCTTTTTAATTCTGACCAGAAACCAAACTGTTGAAAACCATGTTGGCTTGCATAACTTTGGTATCTGGATACCCTTTCTACATGTGATCTGATTAAGGAATAAATCGCATTTGGCAAACTGTTATTGGTGAATAAACAATCAAGACTCCAAATTTTGCAAACGAACAGACAAGGTGAAAGCCGAGTCTGTTATATTTTGGCAACCGTGGAGTCTCACATGTGGTTTATTCCTGTTCTACCACCAAAAATGTATGGAAACTTTCTTTTTATCAGTTTTAACATTTTTGGTTTCGATGATAAGAGAAACCTATGCATTCATGATGGCGTGTGTGTATGTATGTGTGTATGTGCGTGTGTGTGTGTGTGTGTGTGTGTTTGTGACACTTTGCTCGTTAACACGATATCTCAAGAAGGTAAACTCTGACAGTTTTCAAACTTGGTACATAGATGCCCCATATTAAGAGAAAGAACCCTATTGTTTTTGGTGGGGGTCAAAGGTCATGTGGGGTCACCGGGGGTCAAAACCTGAAAGCCTTGTTAACACGATATCTCGAGAAAGGAAGCTTGGATGAATTTCATACTTTGTATGTAGATGCGTTACGGTAAGAGAAAGAGTCCTATCATTTTTGGTGGAGGTCAAAGGTCATCTGGGGTCACCGGGGGTCAAACTCTGAAAACTTTGTTAACACGATATCTCAAGAAGAGAAGCTCTGAAAGTCCTCAAACTTAGTACATAGATGCCCCATATTGGGAGGAAGAACCTATTGTTTTTGGTGAAGGTCAAAGGTCACCTGGGGTCACCAGGGGTCAAACCCTGAAAACATTGTTAACACAATATCTTGAGGTAGGAAGCTTGGATGAATTTCATACTTAGTGTGTAGATGCGTTATGGTAAGAGGAAGAACCCTATCATTTTTGGTGGAGGTCAACGGTCATCTGGGGTCACCGGGGGTCAAACTCTGAAAATCTTTTTAACACGATATCTCAAGAAGGGAATCTCTGACAGTTCTCAAACTTGGTACATGGATGCCCCATATTAAGAGAAAGAACCCTATTGTTTTTGGTGGAGGTCAAAGGTCACCTGGGGTCACCGGGGGTCAAACTCTGAAAACCTTGTTAACACGATATCTCAAGAAAGGAAGCTCTAACAGTTCTCAAATGTAGTACATGGATGCCCCATATTGAGAGGAAGAACCCTATCATTTTTGGTGGAGGTCAACGGTCATCTGGGGTCACCGGGGGTCAAACTCTGAAAACCTTGTTAACACGATATCTCGAGGTAGGAAGCTTGGATAAATTTCATACCGTACCTTGTATTTAGATGCCTTATAGTAAGAGGAAGAACTCTATCATTTTTGGTGGGGGTCAAAGGTCATGTGGGGTCACCAGGGGGTCAAACCCTGAGACAGAGCTGCCAACCAGCATAGATTTTCCATATTCAGTACGGAAAATCATTGTAAATATGGGAATATGGATTTTTCCTTGATAATCCGAATTTTGAATGAGTAAATAGGTCCTTTCACGAATTTTATTATTCTTTAGCCAACATATCAAAAGACTGAGAATAGACTACAGTATTTCACTTGCCTGTACAGCACTGTAGTGTATTTATTTGAGCCCAGTAATTTATGCTGTTATGTTATTGGTTGAATTTTTGTCAACAAGTTGATGTTAAACCAATCAGAAGATAGTTTGCAGCAGATCCATGACATTCCATAATCTACCATATCATCGGTTGATCAGTTGTAAACAGATCCACTTCCAACCAATCAGAAACTGTGTTAAAAGCTAGTTTCTGAGTGCAGTGACAGACTATCACACATAGCCTGCCTGCTAAGGTCTGTTGAGCTGGCTGAGTAGCCCAACGTTAATGTTAGATTTGACTGTAACTGAATTGGAAAAATAGCACCAAGAAATGGAGCAGGCCTAATCAAACTTACAGCAGAAATATCACAGTATGTTGTAATATGGCTCCTCTTCAGAGTAGCATGAGTAGCCTTAGTGGAAAATTTACCAGGCAGATCAAGTTTTAATGTAGGCCTAACGTTACGCCTAACAGTTAGGCCTAGGGCCTAGGCCTAAGTGTTGTTACAGTTAGTTAGTTAGATGGGGTTTAACGACACACCAACACGAAGGTGTTATATAGTGTCACCTAGAAAGAAAAAAGGGGCAATGTTGGGTACAACAAATAAAAAAGGGGTCTTAAGTGTCAAATTCCACTAGAAAAACTTTTCAGGTTTCACTAAAAAAAAAAAAAAACAAGCAAATGCCGGAGTCATGTCAAAAATTTCTGTACAGTCTACTCTCCTTGAGAAAGCCCAGAATAAGGGAAGAATCTGTTCGCTCCAATAAAGTTTTCAGGTCTGGCACAGCGTAATACTTCTGACGAATATGGGAGTATTCGTGACAGTCAACCAGAATGTGACTGACGGTGACAGCACAATCACAGGGTATACAATATGGTCTCTCGTCCCCGTGAAGTAAATAGGCATGGGTAAGGTAAGTGTGGCCGATGTAAGCCCTAGCCAGGACTATATCATCTCTCCGTTTGCTGGGGGCTGCTCTATGTCCCCCAGTTCCAGCCCTCGGTTTAACTTGGTACAGCTTGTTTTCGGGGAAGGAATCCCACAGTTCTTGCCATTTTGATTTTACAAAGCCATTGATCTTAGGCCGGTAGTCAGTATGAGGCAAGTAGATATTGGTGACGTCCATCTGTAGGGCTTCTTTAGCAAGTGCATCCACCCTTTCATTTCCTTGAATGCCCACGTGGCTAGGGACCCATGCTAGCACAGCTGATTTTTGTAGCCGAACCAAATTAGAGTAAGCTTCACGGAGAGCTGTTACTGAAGGGTGCTTTAGCTCATGGCCTTTTAGTGCTAAAAGGCTTGATAGTGAGTCTGTGAACACAATGAACTGGTAGTTGTCTGAGCTTTCAATCAGATCAAATGCCATCTTTAGTGCCTGGAGTTCGGCAGTGAATATTGATGCATCATCTGGTAGTCTGATTTGCAAGGATGCATGACGGCCCGACGCCACGGCCGCAACCCTGTTAGTGGCTTTGGAGCCGTCAGTATAGATTGCATGATACCGATGATATTTATGTCTCAGCTCATTAAAGCTGGCACGGAACACAAGTTCATTTGTTGAGTTCTTCAGATATTTTCTTAAACTAAGGTCAACAGCTGGTTCGTCTAACTTCCAGGGAGGAGTGACGGGGAAAGTAAGCTGTGCCACAGAGTCAGGGTTGTTGCACACCTGTGATAGAGCTTCCCTAACGCGAATAGCAAATGGCGGGATAGCTGACGGTTTCCTCATGTATATTTCACTAAACTTATGGTTGAAGGCCGTCTCAAAGGCCGGGTTGTGTCTATGGCTCCTCAGTTTGAGGGCAAACTGAAGTGATAACTTCTTCCATCTTATGTGGAGGGGTGGTTCATTCGCTTCTATGTAAAGACTCTGCATTGGGGAGGTACGGAACGCTCCCAAACAGATCCTAAGACCTTGGTTATGTATGGGGAGGAGTTTCCTGAGGTATGACTCACGTGCAGAGCTGTAAACAACACAACCATAATCAAGTTTGGACCTCACTAAGGATCTGTAGAGTCGAAGCAAAACGGGGCGATCAGCGCCCCAGTCCATCTTTGAGACGACCTTCAACAGGTTCAGCGCTCCTTGGCACTTCCGCCTTAGATGGTCGATATGGGCTTTGAAGTTCAGCTTACTGTCGAGTATAAGGCCTAGGAACTTGGTCTGAGGAACAACTGGGATGTGAACACCATTCAAATTTAGTTCTGGGTCGCAATGAGCACCTCTCCAGTTGCAAAAGTGCATACAAACAGTCTTTGTTCGAGAAAAACGGAATCCGTTTTTGTCAGCCCATTGTTGGATCTTATTGGGGCAGTTTTGCATTAGTCTCTCTATAGACCTCATGTTCCTTGAGGAACAGGTAATAGAGAAGTCATCCACGAACAAAGACTTCTCAATCCCAGTGTTCACCACATTAGCGATGTTATTTATTTTCATGATGAAAAGGGTAACTGACAAGATGCTGCCATGAGGAACACCCATCTCCTGGTTATGTAGTTCTGACAATACGCTCCCTACACGCACACGGAACACACGATCTTTCAAAAAATTTTGTATGAAAAGCGGCATTCGGCCCCTAAGACCCGCACAGTACAAGTCTCTCAGAATGCCGTATTTCCAAGTGGTATCGTATGCCTTCTCTAGGTCAAAAAAGACCGATACAACATGGTGTCCGCGTACAAATCCGTCACGAACTGTTGATTCTAGGCGCACGAGCTGGTCAGTGGTACTGCGGCCACGCCTAAAGCCACTTTGGGAACTAGTTATGAGGTTGTTGGTTTCTAGGAACCAAACCAGACGGGCATTAATCATTCGTTCAAACGTCTTGCACAGGCAACTAGTGAGGGAAATAGGGTGGTAGTTTGTAGCTTTTGTCGGATCCTTACCCGGCTTGGCGATGGGAATGATGGTGGCTTCCCGCCAAGCAGCCGGGAAGTTGCCATTTTCCCATATACCGTTGAAAATATCTAACAGTACCCGTAAAGAGCTATCTGGAAGGTGTTTGAGGAACTGATAGTGAACTTCATCTGGGTCAGTGGCAGTGTCATTGCTTCTTTCGAGAGCAATTTGCAGTTCCGTGATGTTAAAGAGGCTGTTGTAGTCCTCAGAGTTATCCGAGATGAAGTTCACTTTCTGTTTTTCAACGGTATTTTGGAATGTCTGGAATGCTTGTGAATAGTGATTGCTTGAGGAGTTTGATTCAAACTCATCTACAAGCAAATTGGCAACATCTGCTGTCTCTGTGCATTTGCTGCCGTCTGGTTTGGTCACATGTAAAAAAGAGGAACTGACCTGCTTTCCACTGATTTTCCTAACCATATCCCATGCTTTTTTCACAGGAGTATTTGAATTAAGTTTAGATATGTACTGTTTCCATGACTCCCATTTGCTTGATTTAATGATGCGCCGTGCTTTGGCACGGGCATTTAGGTAATTACTAAGATTAACATTATTTGGGTACTTCTTAAAAATATTAAGGGCCTTTTTGCGATCTTTGATCGCTTGTTCACAATCCGTGTTGAACCACGGCTTGTGTTTAGTACGTGGATTTGCAGAGGACTTGGGGATAGTTTTGGTAGCAATATTCACCAAAAGTTGTGTGAAATGGGCGATCTGGTCTTCAACACCATTGAAAGCATCCCCGACGATCTCATTTTGGCAGAGATGACTAAAATCAGACCAGTTGGCTTTTTGGAGTTGCCACTTGGGGACTCTCTCTTCGGGCATTGGGGAGACAACATCTATCAAAAGGGGGTAGTGGTCACTTCCACATTGGTCATCGTGCACTCTCCACTGAAGGTCCATCAGAATTACCGGAGAGCAGATTGAGAGATCAATTGCTGAACGAGATCCAGAGGCTGGATGAATATAGGTACAAGACCCATTATTCAGAAGGCATAGATCCCAGGCAGCTAAAACTGATTCAATCAATCCACCTATCTGATTGGTGTAATTACAGCCCCACATGTCACTGTGTGCATTAAAATCACCCAGGAGTAGAAATGGGGTGGGCAGCTGGTTGACAAGCACTTCCAGGTCATCTCGTTTCAGTCTATACCTCGGTGGGATGTACACCGAGCACACAGTGATGGTGCGGTGAAGTGTAGCTCGAATTGCCACAGCTTGTAAGTTAGTCTTTAGATGAATAGTGGAGTGTGGACATGTTTTTTTAACCAATATGGATGATCCCCCAATTGCTCTATTGTCAACCGGGGATACAACCGTTTTGTTACACATATCATACCCTTTGAATGAGAGATTGTCTGTGTCCCGAAGGAAAGTCTCCTGCAGGCATATTACTAAAGCAGACCAGTCTGCTATGAAGCACTTGATCTCCTCGTAATTTGGTCTAAGTCCTCTGCAATTCCATTGTATTACAGCCGCAGCTTTCCCGAGGGTCATCCTTTGGAAATCTGTGGCTTACTAGTAGAGCTAGAGGAACCCCCTGGCTCGGGCCGAATCTTCTGGCCACTGAGCTCCATCAGCTCGTCTTCTCCCTCTCTCCCCTCTAACGCTCCAAATCTGTTGAACAGTTGGATAGGGTCATCCGACCCTTTGCTTTGTTTTGTCTGTATTTTAATTCTAGGTGTGTCTCTTGCTTTTGTTGGTTCTGTCTTTTGTCTCTGTTTTGTAGTTGTTGGTTTTGGTGGTGGTTTAGGTTTCTTTTGTGGGGGTGTAGATTTATGTGATATTTTTGTCGGTGCTGTCATCGTCTGTATTGTCTTGGATGTTGTAGACTGCTCTGATGGTTTTGGGAACGTATGTGTAATGGGCTTTGGAAAGTGACTGTCCCTGGGCCAGGTCATATCGGTTTGGGTTGCAGCAGACACTTTCGCAGTCCTCACAGCTCCAGCATAGCTCTTGAGCTGTGAGTCCTGCGACAAAAATGTTTCTCTAGCCTCTTTGTATGTTATGTTGCTGGAAGCTTTTATTTTTTGAATCTGCTTCTCCTCCACCCATTTTGGACAGGTTTTGTCGTTGGCAGAGTGACAACTCTGGCAATTTACACAGCGAGGTGACTCCTCACAGGTATCACCAGCATGTCCCTCCTGGCCACATTTCTCGCAGGTTGCTGCCCTGCTACAGTTAGTTTTGAAATGGCCGTACCTTTGGCAATTAAAACAGCGGACAGGGCTGGGAATATAGATCTCAACCCTGACCTGTAAGTAGCCAATCTTCAGTGTTGTCGGTGGTTTGGGGGTGCTAAATGTTAGGATGAAGGTGCCAGTGGGTTTCCTGACACCCTCCCTTAACACTGAAATGCGGTACAGGTGACTGACATGCTGAGATGCCAGGTTATCAAGAATCTCCTCATCGGAGCAGTTCTTGATATCCGGGCATCTTATGACTCCTTTGGAGCTGTTCAGGGACCTGTGAGGGGTTACCTGAACAGGGACATCTACCAGAGACTTTGTTTTCAACAAGTTATTTGCTTGTGTACTGCGACTGACTTCAACAAGGATATCTCCAGATCGCAGCCTTTTGATTGATTTAGGGGTGCCTACAACACCCTCAATGCCTTTATTAATGGCAAAAGGTGACAGAGTAGTAAGACTCTTGCCATCACCACAACTTGTTATCACAAGGAACCTAGGCCAGATGGGAGCGGCCTCTGTGTCAGAGCTAGACCCAGAGTCGCTCCTGAAACGTTTGCCAGTTAATTTAAGAGAATTTAGGGGATCCATAGTAAAAAAATGACATTTCATCACCGGTGCTCCCCACCCACCATGGAGCCCAACAAGGGGACATCAAAGGTAAGTGGAAAAATACATCACAAACCGATGCCAGGGATACACTAGTGATATACTCAAGGCCATTAAAAGAATCAATAACCCCGATTGACCTGATTAAGCAGCCGCCTTCTGAGACAACCATCCTTTTGAAACACACAAGTAAAGTCCACTTGGTTACGAGTACATGAAAAGTTAGCGCTATGTTAAAAAGCAAAAGTTAAAAAACAGTAAGGCGGAGATCTCAGGGCATGACGCCACCAGCCGATTGGTTGAACCAGGCCAATTCAACCTCCCGACTAGGTGAATTTGAGGCCAAAGTGGTGTGTTGTTAGGACCAAACCGCAGTTATGGCCTTCACTCAACCACCAGGACCCTCTCCTCCACCGACACGGGTCGCGACTCACGGCAAACAAGTCGTCCCTGTTAGTCGCCTCTTACGACATGCTGAGAAAGCATCGGGCCTATTCTACATCCCCGTACCCGCAGGGGGGCTAAGTGTTGTTACAGAACCAAAAACAAACATTAGCCTACACACACAATAACGTTAGACTCAGTACATAAATCTAATGCAGAGCTCCAGGTTTATGGGCTAGGCCTAGGCCTAGACAAAGTCCTAGTCCTGTGACTAAGTCCTAGCCTAACTGCCACAGTACAGGCTAGCCTAATTGTAGTACAGTATGTATGGGCTGATATTAGAGGTAGCCTAGGCTAGGGCTAATCAAAGCAGTTATTGCCTGTCAAATGTTGGTACCCATCATCTAAGTTTGTAGTATTTACAGAGAGATTTCTGTGACCAGCTGTGCATAGGCCTAGGCTAGCCTAGTGTACCTAGGCCTAGTTCTCACGTACACTTTGCTCCCTGAACTAGGCCTAGGCTATTGCAACACAAAGTTTTTCCCGTGTTATTACTGTGAGAGTAACATCGTCTGCGTGTGTTTCTGCAATGATTGTTGCTACATACGCGTATGTGCGTACATGATCATAACCATAGCTATGAACTATGTCACAATTGAACAGCAGTGCGTGCTATATAGCATACAAGAGTGTGAACGTCCTAGTAACAAGATTTAGAATGTTTTAAAAACAAAACAGGACCGTTTGTATAAATCAAAATTTTTGGTCTCTTTTTGGAGACTGAGTGCTAGTATCCTTAAAATGATGGGTCTTAAACATATAAATGACCCATAGAGGTCAATTACCTAGGAGTATATGTGAATTTGAGAAAGACTGAGACCATTCAAAATTTTTGAAGGTGCGGTAGCCCAATTTTGACAATGGGTATATTGCTGACCTAGTATGGGAATCCCCATACTAGGTCAGCAGACTGCGGACTAGACCTGGGCTAATGTTACTTAGGGCCTTGCCAAGTATTGAGCATATCCTCTAGGCTATACTGTAACGTTAGGCCTTGGGAATACTTGGGATATTTTGCTTTTTGTCCTTTGGTGACTCTGATGACTATCTTGGGAATTCTTGGGAAATTTTGCTTTTTGACCGCTCGTAACCCCAGATGACGATCTTGGGAATTCTTGGGAAATTTTGACCAGTGACTGAAAGATATGGGACATCATGGCATTATTTGGAATAGAACATATATCATCGAAACCTCAATGCATTTTTGCGTTCTGGTTTGACCATGTGTTGTGGAATAATGGGTCAGTGTTTAACCAATCAGAATGCAGGATTCTCAATAACTTATTAATAAAGGTGGTAGAATTCTAATACTATATCAGGTTTTTAAAATGCTTAGGCATGAGTGTAAAAACATAGGGATGAAAAATTTCATAGTTTTTTGCCTATGCATAATCCAAAGTATCATAACATTAATCCACATTTTAAGTGTCCATTCATCTAGAAAAACAGAAAAAAAAATTCAAATTTCACCTGCCTGAACAATATATAAATCCTACAAGTAGTTCCATCTTTATTGGGAGATTCTGGTTTTTCTCATAAAGTAATATTTATAGTTTCATATTCTCAAGCTTTTAGTTTTTATTGTGAAGTCAGGAAATTAAGTGTCTAAACCATGTTGTTAAATCTGCAGAAAAAAAGGAAAAACAAATATGGTAAAAGTAGGAAGGGAATACATAAAGCACCTTCTCTCCATGTATCCCTAATATTGAATACAGAGTAATGACATCCAGATAGATATGACAGATCATGTCAGTGCATACATGGTCTAAGCTAAAGGCTGACACTTTTGCTCTAGAATAACTGATACCTGCTGTGGGCTGACTGCAGGTTGGCTTATGAGTTCATTGCACTCTTCCATGATGGTTTTGATCGTATCAACTCTTGTGAATGTTTACTTTTGTATTTAGTGTGCATGGTATACCCCTGGTTCTGGAACCCATGATGCATCAGGCTTCATCGAAAACAGGCTACGGAATGTTCGGAGTCGAGACTCCTCAAAGACGCGGAGCAGTGTGGCCAAGTCTCAGGACACTAGTTCCTCCACAAAGCTTATCAGCACAGTGAACATAGACCTTTCTACAGGTAACACCTTTAAAAATAGTTTGAATAGCCTTGTTTTGCATAGGATCATAACTCATCATACTAACGGAATGTCAGGTGTCAGAGATAGATGTGCATTCACAATGCCAACCTGAATGATGACCCGTCAGGATGTTCAAAGAGTTCTTACCGGTGTGTCCAAACGATCAGGGTTGGCATTAGGAGGGTAATGTGGGGATTTTTTACCAACCTCCCCTAGAAAATTAATGGCAGTGATTTTTCCCGCTGCTTTAAAGTTACAGCAATGACACTGGGTAATGGTTGCAATGTTCCTCCCTTTTTCCTAACCAATGTCACAGAACATAATGTCTTGGAAAATTCCCCATCTTTCATCTGAAAATTAGCAATGTCCCAGAAAAAGAATAATTCCTCTTATTTAAACTACATACAACCTTATTGCTAGTAAAAATTCAACTGTTTTGAGTCCCCCAGTGTTCTTCCTCATAGCGGGTATCAAGTGATTCCTACTCATCATACTTTCTCTTAATTTTTGGACCTTTCTCCTACTTCTCTTAATTTAGTTTTGAAAATCCTCCTGTGCATATATCATATTTACTGAATCAAGCAGTTTGTATTTTCCCTGCTCTCTTTTTGTAACTTTAACTCATATATCAATTATACAAGACATACACATTTGTGAGAGTTTAGTGCTCCACTTATGATGCAAAAAGGAAAATTTCCCCCTCCCAAAAAAGAATTTAATAAACTTAAAACCTTTATTAACTATAGTATTATTTTTTGTATCTTTCACTTTTTTGCATAAACTTTTTAAAAGAAATATCAACCAAGTTTGCAAGGTTTCCATGAATAGTAGGTAGTAAGTGGTTTTTGGAACTTGTTGTGTTGGAACAATCAAATATTATAGAATCAAGATTGGTAGTAATAATTTAGTACAAAGACTATACAGTAAGTCAATTGTTCATCACAAAAAGTCTTTGAATTTCATAATTTCCAGTACTAAAATATTCCCCTAAGTGTTCATTTCTGCCAGGAAATATATATGTAAAGTTATTTTTGGAAATTTGTGTCTTTGAGCTGTTTATCTTTCTAGACAGCCAAAAATTCTTGAAGTTTCTCACCACAGCCCCAATCATGTTTGGCAGAGGTTAGCTGTGTGTGGCTGCTAGTTGAGTCAACAAATGAAAAGAGCAAGGCAACTAAGCTACGAATTGTCCACCATGACAAAATGTAAAGGCTTAGGTGTAGGAGTAATATATATCCATGACAGGGTAAACTGTGAGCTCTAAATACAAAGTCTGTAAGTCTATAACACAGTTTTGCAAGCAACATCATACATCTGTTTGGATGAAACACCTCCAGATAAATCGCAAATGTCCTACTTTTGTCCTCCTTTTGCTGATCAAAATCCTACATTTCTCCTGTTTTAAGTCGGCCAGTAAACTGGCCATGGTCCACCCGAAGGCGCTTCAGTGAGTCGGGTGCGCAACCGACTTCCAGCTGGGCAACCGATTTGATGGCAAGCCTTGCCACATGGGAGGAAAGCTGGAATTCCTGGAGAAAAACCCACGTACATCGAGCGGGATACGAGCCCACGCACATGTAAAATACATTGGTGCACAGCAGCTGGAATAGACCACTCTGCCACTCGTCGACTTGGTCCGAAACTTTTATCCCACTTTTCCAACTGTGTTCACTTGAAAGCCTGTTATAGGTGTTGGTGCATTCACACAAAATATGTGCAAAGCAGTGCTTGCATTTTGAAGAACCCAGTAACTATATGCACAGCTTGTTCAGGACAGTGAATGAGGTGTGTTATCTTGTTTTGAATGAACACCTGTACTGGTAATGACAAATATTACAATATGTACATTGTAATATTTGTCATTACCAGTACCAGCAGCAAGTACTTGCTGCTGGTATACACATTGTAAATGCTACCACATTCTGTAATAAATTTTTGGCATAAAAGTCAAGTGTTAATTGTTGTAACTATATCAGTCAGATCCATGTTAAATAAGTTAAACATGCTCCTTAATAATTTTTTTAGACGAACTGAGTGAAGGTGACATGGCTGCAATGATAACCTGGTTGAGATATCATAATTCACCAAGCAGCCAGGTACAGGAAATGATGGAGAAGACATGTAAATTCAGAGCATCAAAAATTCGGGAGGAGAAGGACAAAACTGTACTCCAACTCTTGGATGAATACCCAAGACTTATTGACACTGATGGAATGGTATGTTAATTATTGTTTGCTACATTCATACTTTCATGTATTACTGCCTTTTCAAGAGATGAGCCACAGATTCCGTTACACAGGATTCCTAGGTTCATCGGTCACAGTCCAGTTTGCTTGCACTCTCGGGGCTGTGTTCTTGTCAAATGGCTATTGTATTGGTGCTGCTTACAAAGAAAATGGTGTGCAGTGAAGCTTGAAATCCCTGGCTAAAATGCTGGTGGGCCAGAGGACCCTACTTAACAAAATATGTTTATGATCCTTTCATGAGTTGTTAGGATGGAGCCTAGAGATATACAAGGAGCAGAATTGTCAGACATTATGTAGGTGGAAATCGTTGAGTTCTTTTCTGGCACCACTATTTGATTGATACTTTTTGGTTTCGATGATAAGAGAAACCAATGCATTCGTGATGGCGTATGTGTGTATGTATGTGTGTATGTGAGTGTGTGTGTATGTGTGTGTGTATGTGGGTGTGTATGTGTGTGTATGTGTGTTTGTGACACTTTGCTCGTTAACACGATATCTCAAGAAGGGAAACTCTGAACAGTTCTCAAACTTGGTACATAGATGCCCCATATTAAGAGGAAGAACCCTATTGTTTTTGGTGGGGGTCAAGGTCATCTGGGGTCACCAGGGGTCAAACTCCGAAAACCTTGTTAACACGATATCTCGAGGTAGAAAGCTTGGATAAATTTCATACTTAGTATGTGGATGTGTTATGGTAAGAGGAAGAACCCTATCATTTTTATGGAGGTCAAAGGTCATCTGGGGTCACCAGGGGTCGAATGCTGAAAACCTTGTTAACACAATATCTCAAGTTAGGAAGCTTGGATAAATTTCATACTTACTATGTAGATGCATTATGGTAAGAGGAAGAACCCTATTGTTCGTGGTGGAGGTCAAAGGTCATCTGGGGTCACCGGATGTCAAACTCTGAAAACCTTGTTAACACGATATCTCAAGTTAGGAAGCTTGAATAAATTTCATACTTGGTATGTAGATGTGCTATGGTAAGAGAAAGAACCCTATCATTTTTGGTGGAGGTCAAAGGTCATCTGGGGTCACCAGGGGTCGAATGCTGAAAACCTTATTAACATGATATCTCAAGTTAGGAAGCTTGGATAAATTTCATACTTAGTATGTGGATGTGTTATGGTAAGAGGAAGAACCCTATCGTTTTTGGTGGAGGTCAAATGTCATCTGGGGTCACCGGGGGTCGAATGCTGAAAACCTTGTTAACATGATATCTCAAGTTAGGAAGCTTGGATAAATTTCATACTTAGTATGTAGATGTGTTATGGCAAGAGAAAGAACCCTATCGTTTTTTATGGAGGTCAAAGGTCATCTGGGGTCACGGGGGGTCGAATGCTGAAAACCTTGTTAACACGATATCTCAAGATAGGAAGCTTGGATAAATTTCATACTTAGTATGTAGATGTGTTATCGTAAGAGGAAGAACCCTATCATTTTTGGTGGCGGTCAAATGTCAGCCGGGGTCACCGGAGGTCAAACTCTGAAAACCATGTTTTCACGATATCTCAAGATAGGAAGCTTGGATAGATTTCATAGGTAGTATGTGGATGTGGTATGGTGGGAAGATGAATGCTATCATGTTTGGTGGAGGTCAAAGGTCATGTAGGGTCACCAGGGGTCAAACACTGAAAATGTTTTTAACACGATATCTCAAGATAAGAAGCTCGAATAAATTTCATACTTAGTATGTACATGCATTATGGTAAAAAGAAGAATTCTATCGTTTTGATGGCTGTCAAAGGTCATCTGGGGTCAAAAAGCAAAATTTTAAGAATTCCCAAGATGTTTCATGGGTTCACCAGAAGGCAAAAAGCAAATTTTCCCAAGAATTCCCAAGAGCATCATCCTGAGTCATCAGATGTCAAAATGCAAAATTTCCCAGGAATTCCCAAGATCAAATATGAACCTAAAATTGTTTTTCCAACATGTTAAGATAGCAGCACTTGACCAGTGACTGAAAGATATGGGACATGGCATTATTTGGAATAGAACATACATCATTGAAACCTCAATGCATTTTTGCATTCTGGTTTGTTCTTATTGTTAAGTCTCTGACTAAATCCTTTTAATGGTGATCTACTTTGTTTCCAAGTAATCCCAAGACAAAGGCCATTGTTTATACATATATTGAAGTGAGGTTTGTTTCTGCCTCTTCAGTTTCCAAGTTTTAAGAAGGATTTTCAGTAAAGCGACTGGGAACAAATATTTTAGTAATGTACTTCACTTGTGCCCTCTTTAATTTAGTATGTCATCTGCTGGAAATGTTGTTCAAGTCTATACATTTTACTCAGCTTTTAGCAAATTTCTATATCACTAAGAACCATATTTGAAAAGTTAGTTGGAAAAAATTCTTTTAGTGAAGCAATGTTAAGTGTGATGAATAATGAGGAAAGGTTACAATTTCATATTTTTGCATGACGGCTAGCAACAAAAAGGTAACAAGAACAACCTGAAGGGCGTGTCTTCTCAATGTCATTTTGACAATGCATCATGCACTGATTGAGCTGCTTGGCACTGTATGGCATCTAGGGAATATACTTGGGTACTAGAAAGCATACTCCAGACATGTGGACATAGTTTTACTGCCCAGGAGCACGAGAACAAGTTCTTTTGCAAGACACCTAAAATGCCACTAGAGGTAACCATATGCGCATGATCATTTCAGTCTAGCTGCCTGTTTAAGACAACTCCTAAGTGATAAGTGTGTATGCTTATGTGTTATGTTTGTATAACTGACTAACATCTTAAGTCTGATCTGCAGAAGTTCACATTTAGAGGTACTAAATGACATTTCCACGTGTTAGTAAATAGGAAATAGTTTGAGAGAAAACGTGTACATGTATTCAATGAAACAAGTATTTTTTATACATACAGGTAGAGCAAGACTTCCGGCAGCTCTTTCCTAAAGTGTGTGATAACCTCTTCTTAAAGTGGCCAGAGATATTTAAAAAGATAATTGCATATGCCAACAAACAAGTCAACTGGAAGCAGCTACTCCACTTTGATGGAATCTTGGAGACAGGTAAGGTTCATATTATAAAGATAATGTTTCCCTTCTGAATGGAAAGGTAATGGATGCTTCAAATAATAATTTTCTTAGGACTACAGTTGATGAGGAGAATGGTGGAGAGAAAAAAGGAAACTGTAATTTGGTTCTTTAGGTATATTAGGGAAAGAGGGATGAAATTCACAAAAAACTTTTTCCTTTGCTATAATTTCAAGTTGACAGATGGTATGCAAGATCAAAACCACCCTCAAATGAAGTATGACAGGAACTTACTTTTCAACACATTTGCTGGGGCATAAGTGATTGTAGTTTTGAAATATGGGTCAATTTCCCTAAAAAAATTGTTGTGACAACCTGTGCTGGGGCTAGGTTGTCACAATGCATGAGGTTATTTGAAGCACACAAAAAATCATCAAAAAATTAACAAAATATATGGACCTAATCTATGCATAAGCCCTGTTTTACATTTGTAATACTGATATGGGGCAGGTTGTCACGCTCACGGGGCAGGTTGTCACAACGACATACCAAATGTGACAACCATCCCCGACACATTTTTGAAGCTCATGCATAATATGTGAAATCACATGTTACAACCTCGACAAGCAGGTTTTAGTTTTTTCAGTTCGATTGGGGGACCGTGCCCTCCCCCTCCCCTTTACTCTGGCTACGCCGGTGCATATGAGCCTCTATTGAGGATAGATTAGTGAATGATTGGATTTGTCGAAGAAAAGAGACTTGCAGGTGGACTGGAGGAGGAAATAATTGCTCATAAGGATTTATCACGTTTTCTTAGCAACATAGATAAGAATATCAACAGTGATCGCTCGATCGATGTTTGTGTTAGGTTGCACAGTAAACATTGCACTGCATACAGTGCAAACTTTTCATTAAAATAATAAATTGCTGCTACCCTTGTGGGGGCCATGGAGATGAAGCTCTGGTATTTAGGTTTTTTACATGACTTTAAAGGACTGAAAATTTGAGATCAGTTTCAGTGTTTGGCAAGCTGGAACCCTTCTCAAAGAACAGATTTGGTGGACAGGTGTGATATCCAGAAATTCCAGTGTTCTGGAAATGATGCAGCACTGGGAATTTCTAGCAATTAAGGCTTTTAAGAGGCCTGACATGGAATTTCAGTGGCATAAATAAATTTCTTCTATTTTTACCATGTTTTCCTTGTATATTTTCGAAGTTGGAAAAGGTACACTTTGAAAATTCGGGGGGGGGGGGGGCATTTTCCCCTGTCTCCCCCCACCTGCTGTGTACAGCCTTGGTACATTTGTAACTAACATGATTAGCAGCCAGGTGAGAACTAGCTGAAACTCCTCTTACATTCTTCTTGCAAGATATTGCTAATCCTTTAATTTGGTAATAAATATTTTGATTTTGGATTTGCTAATTATGGATGACATGCACTGCGGATTTGTGCACACTGTGCACGACTGCAGTTTTCCCGTTAAGGTGTGGTTTGTGACAAGGGCAATTGAGGCAATTGAGCTGAAAATGACTGAAATGATATTCAGCTGAATTGGCAATATGCCAATGGGGGTAATAACATTGCCTCATGGTTTTGTGTGTTGTTCCAATGTTAATTATTCCTCAAAGTTTGCTTTGAGAAATGTTGGCAAAGCTTTATATGCCACACAATCCATTTGGTGATTCCATAAATGTTTATGAAATTATAGGTGGTCTAGTGCTTTATTTGGACAATGTCGGGCAAAGGCCAAATTCTTGAGAATGATCATCTGCTTTTTACAAAAATCATGGCAATACCCAGTAGATGCAGGACATATTGGAACTTGAGGTACAAGGATAGGCAATTCAAGGTCCATTTGAAGCCCAGGTCATAATAAAAGCTGTATTGCCTTACGTTAGCCACTTTGACTATAGATGAAGAGAGCTATGAATTAGTCTTTGGGAAAAAATATTATGGCAGATAGGGGTCAAACAGGTTATTTGAACCAGGAGTGTCTTTTTTCAGTATGTGCAAGTAGAAATTAATAGTTGGTTAATAAAGAATGAGTTGTGTTGTAAATAAATTAGAGGTTGAAGGTTCTGAGGTTACCAAAATCAAACTTTGTGATGGTCATAAACCTTTATGTAGGTTTTTGTATTTTTTGCCTTGCAGATGACCAGGAGAGCAATGTCGTCCTTCAGATTTTACCATTGCTGATTTCTCCTGGGATGAAAAAGACAAATTCGAAGGATGGAAAGAAGGGGTCAAATAAACATGCATCAGTAGTTGAGGCCTGTGACAGTTTCATTTAATTTGATGTGGTAAGTCATCACTTTGAAGGTAGTGGCCTGGTGTTAAAAGCGTTGAAAATCTCTCAAGATTGTGTCTTTGAGCCTGTATACATACATACTATTGTGATGTCTCCTAGGTCAAGACGCTTCATCTTTGCTTCCCCTCTCCACCAAGGTGTATTTAGTGAGTAGGCCTACCTATGAGTGCACTCTCTAGTGCTGGGAGTAGTTAGTGAGTACTTGCTAACCTTTCGCAGTTTAGGAAAACCGAGTATGAAAATTGACCATGCAAATAATCACAATTAAGAAGCCTTTCTATCCATTCCCTCAGATATCTTACAAATATGACATCTTAAGATCACCTGGCTTAATCAATTAACTTTTTTGTAGTTTTACATAAGAAATGAGCTTGTTAAAAGTTACCGATCATAGACTTTGCAATGTCTCAAATGAATAAACTGCTTCAAGCTCCAACTACAAGATGGGATGAGAAGATAGTAATACTTATACAGCTTTCCATTGGGCCGGTGATCACGATGTGCGTGAGCGTTATTTTTATGCAGCACAGAGAAGCAGACATAACTGAACTATCTGTCTTGCAGAACAAAATGTGGTCCACACAGATCCCGCTACAAATAGTTTTGCGAAACTTGCGGCATTTACCATTATTGCGAGTACTCGCTAACCATTCTCATATATTTTGAGAGTATCTGTTTTCAAAATTTGCGAGCCTGTCCCAGCACTAACAATCTTGTAGTTCCGCTGCTGTGTTGTTCCATGGGGAATGCATTCAACATTGGGAATACACCAATACAAATGGGGCCCATTTCTGTGTGGAAATAGTACTTCTGATCAGTGTGATGTAAAGTTATGTGACATGTCTGGGACTAGATACAAGATAAAAAACCTTGTATTATATATTCTACCACCTCTAGCCATCCGTTATTGAGAATCCTGCATTCTGATTGGTTGAACACTGACCTGTTATTCCACAACATACGGTCAGTAAACGTAAACCCTGATAAAAAAGAAGTTTTTCACACAGTTTTCGGTGGTAGAATAGGAATAAACCACATTTATCGGACTATTATTGTCTCATAAACCGTCTCGACTCCAAATTTGCAAAATAACGGACTCGGCTTCGCCTCGTCCGTTATTTTACCAATTTGGAGTCTCGACGGTTTATTCACCAGTAAAAGTCTGCCAAATGCGATTTATTCCTTAAGAACATGATTTAAAAGCATGGAAACTTTGCCGTACTAGGATCATGTGAAAACACTGCCTTGCATACTTCTGAAAGATTCTCCACACTGCTTTCACCCCTCTATGTACCCATGTGAATAAACAGGTACCTGTGCAGTGCGGGATGTGTGGTATACGTAGCTGATATCAGCCCTGATATTCATGTCTGTGTGAGGCATTATAATCAAGCAATCATAAATTTGAAAAGCAATCATAAATTTAACAGTCTGTAAGTCAAAACTGGGCAGGACTATAAAAGCTGGCATTAACTGAAATATTCTCTTCTTTGTTACTGTGTAACTGCAGTTTCTGCAGTGGAACATGCAAGGTACGTAAACCACGTAGTCACAATCATGGATTATTTTATTCAAAGGTAAATGCTGAGCTTGGTAGGAACTGCCATAGTTCAGCTGACAGGGTGCATATTAATTGCCAAGTTCTGCAAAGGCATCAGTGAAATATAATTTAAAAATTGACCTTATGTGACAGAACCATTAGAGAGTGGTCAAAATTATGATGATGAAGGGGTCAAGATAAGTCTGTGCAATATGAGTTCAATCCAAATAGATCTGACAATACGCTGGTCTTATTTATAGTGACTTGTATTCTGAAGGAATAGGGGTTTCATTAACAATTATTAACTATAAAGAATTACAGTTATTAACTATAAACCAAAATGCAAAAATGCATTGAGGTTTCGATGATATATGTTCTATTCCAAATAATACCATGATGTCCCATGTCTTTCAGTCACTGGTCAAGTGCTATCTTAACATGTTGGAAAAATAATTTTAGGTTCATATTTGATCTTGGGAAATCCTGGGGAATTTTGCATTTTGACATCTGACGACTCAAGACGATGATCTTGGGAATTCTTGGGAAAATTTGCTTTTTGCCTTCTGGTGAACTCATGAGACAATCTTGGGAATTCTTCTTTTTGACCCCAGAGGACCTTTGACCTCCATCAAAAACGATAGGGTTCTTCCTCTTAATACCATTCTTAATACCATAATGCATGTACATACTAAGTATGAAATTTATTCAAGCTTCATATCTTGAGATATCATGTTAAAAACATTTTCAGTGTTTGACCCCCGGTGACCCTACATGACTTTTGACCTCCACCAAAAATGATTGGGTTCTTCCTGTTACCACAACACATCTACATACTAAGTATGAAATTTATCCAAGCTTCCTAACTTGAGATATCGTGTTCACAAGGTTTTCAGCATTCGACCCCTGGTGACCCCAGATGACCTTTGACCTCCACCCAAAACAGTTAGGCTCTTTCTTTCTATTACCATAACGCATCTACATACTAAGTATGAAATTTATCCAAGCTTCCTACCTTGAGATATTGTGTTAACAAGGTTTTCAGAGTTTGACCTCTGGTGACCCCAGATGACCTTTGACCTCCACCAAAAAAAAAAGTTCTTCCTCTTATCATAACGCATCTATATACTAAGTATGAAATTTATCCAAGCTTCCTACCTTGAGATATCGTGTTAACAAGGTTTTCAGCATTCGACCCCCGGTGACCCCAGATGACCTTTGACCTCCATCAAAAACGATACGGTTTTCCTCTTACCATAACCTAACTACATACTAAGTATGAAATTTATCCAAGCTTCCTATCTTGAGATATTGTGTTAACAAGGTTTTCAGCATTCGACCCCTGGTGACCCCAGATGACCTTTGACCTCCATCAAAAACCATACGGTTCTTCCTCTTACCATAACGCATCTACATACTAAGTATGAAATTTATCCAAGCTTCCTACCTTGAGATATCGTGTTAACAAGGTTTTCAGATTTTAACCTCTGGTGACCCCAGATGACCTTTGACCTCCACCACAAACGATAGGGTTCTTCTTCTAACCATAACGCATCTACATACTAAGTATGAAATTTATCCAAGCTTCCTACCTTGAGATAACGTGTTAACAAGGTTTTCAGCATTCGAACCCCGGTGACCCCAGATGACCTTTGACCTCCATCAAAAACAATAGGGTTCTTCCTCTTACCATAACGCATCTACATACTAAGTATGAGATTTATCTAAGCTTCCTATCTCGAGATATTGTGTTAACAAGGTTTTCGGAGTTTGACCCCCGGTGACCCCAGATGACCTTTGACCCCCACCAAAAACAATAGGGTTCTTTCTCTTAATATGGGGCATCTATGTACCAAGTTTGAGAACTGTCAGAGATTCCCTTCTTGAGATATCGTGTTAACGAGCAAAGTGTCACAAACACATACACACACCCATACACACACACATACACACACACATACATACACACACACGCCATCACGAATGCATTGGTTTCTCTTATCATCGAAACCAAAAATGTTTTCTCCATTCACAGATTGGAACCAACCTACCAAGCTTTCTTGAGAATACCACAAAGAAGCAACCATTCATATTGGGTCTTGGAGCAAGAGAAAACCCTGAACAGGCATTTGTAATAGTAGAACGAAAAGCTCTGGCCTGTGGAAGAAATGTTTTAAAGGCAGTTGATGTCTGCTTTAAATTGTTTTATCTTCTTGACACTGATTATCCCTGGGAGTCCCAGAACACATGGGATTTCATTCAGAAATTTATTTTTGGGCTTGGGGAGGGGAAAGGTAAACAGAAGTCTGTGCCAAGTCTCACCCTCCTGCAGAATTTTTTGAACAAAAAGTAATCATTCAGATGCATCTGCACAAGGGAAATCACCATATTCTGTTTTCCTTTATACTTCATATTAAAAGCCAGTGTGTAGCCTGTAGATTAAAGGCCAGTGTGTAGCCTGTAGACTACCTTTGACATTGGCAAGGGAAATAAGACCTGGTTAAAGATTAATTGTTTCTTACCACTACCTCAAGTGCACATCCTGTAAAAGCATATCATGAACAAAAATACAAAAAAGAACTCTACCACCTTTATGACCTAAGCGTATTGTGTACAGTTTTTCGAAAATATGACGGTACGATTTCATCCACAAAAAGGATGTTTGTCATCTCCAAAGGACTTTTAAATGGAGCTGTTTGTAGTTTTGTGTGTAAAACATCCGAAGGTTTGTTGATGTTTTTTGTGGCACTAGTATATTACACTACTTTTCTGAACTCAATTGTCTTTATATCAACTCCTTTTGTTTACTTCGAAATACCTTCATAAAGGCATATTGGTATGGTGCAAAATGGTGTCCTTATTATGCTTTGTGCCCAATATAGGACTAACTTCACTTTTGTTTTCAACATTACAGGCACGAGCGACTTATGTTTAGTTTTATCAGAGGAAGGGCCAATAAAAGAACGTTTTATATATTATAAGCCTATAATGATAATACAGGATCCCTAGTTTTCTCTCTATTTATAAAAGTTTTAACGCCAGGTTTAGCTAAGTGCAACTTGCATTGAATGCATTGACAGTTGGTGACCTTATGTTATACTGTAGTGTGTTGAAAACAGTGCTATGATGTTTAGCCTAGGGTACACCATGTTATTAGCATGGGAAACTTTGTCATGAAGTATTTCATTCGTAGCTATACACGAATCAGAAATTGTTTTCAGGATTTACAAGTCTGGGAGTAGAATAGAAGCAATTTGATTCACTTATGATTAAAAGTTGTTGGCTTTTGGGACATGTTGGCATATTATTTTGATTAAAAAATACAATACCGTGGCTGCTGCTGCTGATCGTGACATACATGATGCAGCAGTAAATTTAAATAAGCCTAGTATTCTGTATAGATGTTTTTCATACACAAAGATTTCTACCCGATATTTTTAATGCAGTTCTTTCAGTGTGTGTATTGTGGTTTTTCATGGAATCATTGGTCAACTTTTTGAAGAAGATGAGGGAGGTAAGGTGTGGTCACATTATTTTTTATGCCTGGCATGGTACATTTTCTTGCATTCACAAAGCTGTTAAAAGTATTCTTTCTTTGAAAAGTACACTTTTCGGGGCTTAAAAAATACATTGCTATCATATCTTTAGCTGTTGGCATGTATGAAAAAGTCTACATATTGTTAGATGGCTAGTGTATGCAATGTCTTTAAACTGTTTACAGATAGTGTTGTGGGGCAGTATCACAATGTGAAGCACAGTTTAAGGACAGAGGAAGGTTAATTGTGACATGTATTCTAAATATTCATTGTATCCTCTGTAATCAGTGAAAAGTAAGGAATTAAATTTTGTTCCCAGACACATTTCTTAGTTGTCCTTTTTTCAGTGTATCAAGGTTTGCTATTTGCATACTGCTTTTTTAGAAAATGATCCCGGGAAATGGCCTTTGAATAGATCCTGATTCAAAGTGATTAGAAGCACCCTTTCAAATATCCGATCCGGAATCCAATTCAAATCCGGATCAGAAATTTGAAGCGGCAGTACTTATCATTTTGATTAGATTCTATTGAGTGTCCCTCTGATAAGGCATCCTATTCATATATGATACGATTCTTTTCAGATTTGAACAGACATTTTTTAGAGTGTAATAAAAAGCTTGGCTTGCAGTTCTGCTTTTAACATTTCATGGTAGATCGTGGCGCTCTTTCAGTTAAAATCTTGCCTTCTTACCACTAGTTTGCAATAACAGTGAGACTCTTCGATCTATCCATGAAAGAAACTGTTTTGTTTTCCGTCTTACAACTTAAGAAGAGTTGTCATCCTCCTTTTAATTTGCTAAAAAATGCAACGCATATGGCTGCCAGAGACGTCGTTAAGGAACGTAAACATTTCTGCCTGGCATTTCCTGCGAATACCTGAAACAGTCTATCCATTATGATCTCGCCAACCAACAATAAATCAGTATAAACGAATAAACAAAACAACACATTAAAACAATTTTA
Source organism: Holothuria leucospilota (assembly GCA_029531755.1). Taxonomy (NCBI): domain Eukaryota; kingdom Metazoa; phylum Echinodermata; class Holothuroidea; order Aspidochirotida; family Holothuriidae; genus Holothuria; species Holothuria leucospilota. The sequence goes on along the minus strand of JAIZAY010000094.1, from coordinate 64,495 downwards.
AATTATACTTTCATTTGGCTAAAATCCTCAGGCCTATAAGCCTCCGAAAAAGGGTACTGAATACAGCTACTCGGAAAATTAACCAGTTTTCTATTGAATTTGTTCTCGTAAATCGCTCACTTAAAACTCAGACAATCTTGGACAAAACCCGTTGGGACACCCCGCTCCCCTTCACAAAGTTGCCTTCACAAAGTTGACCATTTTCACGGCATACAGTCATTCTCTCTGCGCAACTTTGGAAGGGGGAGCGGGGGCTTCATGTGAACCTGGGAACGGAGATTCAAGAATATTATGACAAAGCGTCCCAACAGTTTTGTCCAAGATTGTAGAAGAACAGTCTTAGCTTCTTTCGGGAGTAATGTTTGTCCGAACTGCAGATGTTGAATTCGGATTGCCAACTGAAATTTGAGTTCTCACCTCGTAATGAGCCTATCAGTCAGGAGAATGAACCAATGAAAGTCTGTTTATGATTATTCATGAATAAACAACTACAGGTGCCTTTCCTACATGCTCAACTGTAGTGAAATGTACGCAAGTAAACAGTGCAGAGCATTTGCTGGTATATTCGACGGATGGGCTACACAAACAGCCCAGGACTACACTTAGATTAGTTTAGGCTTAGAATTAAACTATAGTTAGAAATAATTACCCACGCCAACAAATTGCTGCACAACATGAAAAAGGAGGAAAACCTAACCTGAAATCCTAAGCATGATAACGTTTCCTGGAACAGCGAGGAAAAATACAGGCAGGCTATACGAACATGCACAGCCGCGGTCCGGCCGCCAATGTCACCCAAGTTGACTACTTGTATGTTACGGGCCCTATAGATACATTCTTCGTGCATCAAGCACATCGCAGACCAGCATTCGTCGTTGATTAGTGCACAATGAAAATACGGAAGGCGAGTGCGCAGGCAGTAGATGTACACTGGCTGCATCGTGCTGGACAGTCGTCGACATGATGTGATCTCGAAGCAGCTGAGTAATGAACATTCATAATGATCTAGAACTTCCCACCCAGTCCGTACAATTTTTGGCAGTTCCAGTACAACCGGATAGGTACGACGTTGCATGTCTCGCAACACAAGGAAATACCTGTTAGTACATTACCGATAATGAGGATGACGTACTGATGACATCTCAAGTTTGTGTAAGGTGTCACGGTAATTTGATACAAGAAATACAGCCCTACAGGATCGACTATAGCGCCTGGCCTTGGCCTTGACTACTATTAGTACTATTATATAGGCTAAATTTAGGCTAACGTTACATTCTGTACTACGAATGCCAACAATTACTGACTTTGTGAACTTTTCGTCAATTGCATCGCCTGAAAATAAAAACGGAGCGGAAATTACGGTGAACTAAGTTGTATTCTCGCACGGCGGGGTAGCCCAGAATTAGTAGGCCTGCAGGCGGGCTAGGCTAACGTTAGTCTAGCATAGGCTAGGCCTAGGCCCAGGCCTAACAAGACCTAACGTTATGGCCCAGGCCGTAGGCCATTAGGCCTAGGCTAGACCCTAACCTATAACATAACATAACAGGTTAAAGGGTTAGTTAGTTAGTTAGTTAGTTAGTTAGTTAGTTAGTTAGTTAGTTAGTTAGTTAGTTAGTTAGTTAGTTAGTTAGTTAGTTAGTTAGATGGGATTTAACGACACATCAACACAAATGTGTTATGTAGTGTCAGCTAGATGAAAAAGGTAAAACTAAAAAGGAAAAACATTTGGTAAAATCCAAAAATGTCTATACAAAAGCAAATGCGGGAATCATGTCAAAACTTCCTGTAAAGGTTACTTTCTTTGAGAAAGTCCAAAATGAGAACGGGATCTACGTGCTCAAACAATGTCTTCAGGTCTGGCACAGTGTAATACTTCTGGCGAATATGGGAGTATTCATAGCAGTCGACGAGACTGTGACTGACGGTGACATCGCAATCACAGGGGATACAATATGGTTTCTCTTCCCCGTGGAGCAAACAAGCATGGGTTAGGTAAGTATGACCGATTCGTGCTCTAGTCAATACCAAATCATCCCTCCGTTCTCTGGGGGCCGCATTACCCACAGTCCCGACCGTTGGTTTGACCTGGTATAATTTGTTCTCAGGGAAAGAATCCCACAGTTCTTGCCATTTTGATTTTATATAGCCGTTGATGTTAGGACGATAATCAGTATGGGGTACTTGGAGGTTGGTAATGTCCATCTGTAGGGCTTCCTTAGCTAGCGTGTCCACCTTTTCATTTCCGTGCATGCCCACGTGGCTCGGAACCCACGCGAGCACAACTGATTTCTGCAGTCTTACCAAATTGGAGTAAGTTTCGCGAAGAGCTATTACACTAGGGTGTTTTTGCTCATGGCCTTGAAGAGCTAAAAGGCTGGACAGTGAGTCTGTGAACACATGAACTGGCGGTTGTGCGAGGCCTCGATCAGCTCGAATGCCATCTTAAGTGCCTGGAGTTCGGCGGTAAATATTGATGCATCATCCGGCAGTCTGATTTGTAAGAATGCATCTCGGCATGTTGCTGCAGCCGCCACCCTGTTCGTGGCTTTCGAACCATCGGTATAGATTGCATGATAACGACGGTACTTATTTCTCAGTTCATTAAAGCTGGCACGGTACACCAGTTCATTGGGTGAGTTCTTTAGATGATGTCTCAAACTAAGGTCAATAACTGGTTTGACTAACTTCCAGGGGGGAGCGATTGAGAATGTGAGCTGTGCTACGGAGTCGGGGTTTGTACACACCTGTGATAAAGCTCCACCAACGCGAATAGCAAATGGAGGGATAGCTGATGGTTTCCTCATATATATGTCACTAAACTTATGGTTGAAGGCCGTCTCAAAGGTCGGGTTTTGTCTATGACTCCTCAGTTTGACCGCAAACTGGAGTGACAACTTTTTCCATCTTATATGGAGGGGTGGCTCGTTCGCTTCGATGTAAAGACTCTGCATTGGGGAGGTACGGAAAGCTCCCAGGCAGATCTTAAGGCCTTGGTTATGGATAGGGAGGAGTTTCCTGAGGTATGACTCACGTGCAGAGCTATAAACAACACAACCATAATCAAGTTTGGACCTGACAAGGGATCTGTAAAGTCGAAGCAAAACGGGACGATCAGCGCCCCAGTCCATCTTTGAGACGACCTTCAACAGGTTCAGCGCTCCTTGGCACTTCCGCCTTAGATGGTCGATATGAGCTTTGAAGTTGAGCTTACTGTCGAGTATTAGGCCTAGGAACTTAGTCTGAGGAACAACTGGGATGTGAACACCGTTCAAATTCAGGTCTGGGTCGCAATGAGCACCTCTTCGGTTGCAAAAGTGCATACAAACAGTCTTTGTTTGAGAGAAACGGAATCCGTTTTTGTCAGCCCAGTGCTGGATCTTACTGAGGCAGTTTTGCATTAGTCTCTCTATAGACCTCATGTTCCTTGAGGAACAGGTAATAGAGAAGTCATCCACAAACAAAGACTTCTCAATCCCAGCGTTAACCACACTAGCGATGCTATTTATTTTCATGACGAAAAGAGTGACTGACAAGATGCTACCTTGGGGGACACATATTTCCTGATTATGCAACTCTGATAACACGCTCCCCACACGTACACGAAACACACGATCTTTCAAGAAATTTTGAATAAAAAGCGGCATTCTGCCCCTCAACCCCGCGCTGTGCAAGTCCATCAGAATGCCATGTTTCCAAGCAGTATCGTACGCCTTCTCCAGATCGAAAAATACTGACACAACATGGTGTCCACGGACAAATCCGTCCCGAACTGTTGTCTCCAGGCGAACGAGTTGATCAGTGGTACTGTAGCCCCGGCGAAAACCACTTTGATAACTAGTTATTAGACCGTTGGTTTCGAGGAACCAAACCAGACGGGAATTAATCATTCGTTCCAACGTCTTGCACAGGCAACTTGTGAGGGAAATAGGGCGGTAGTTTGTAGCTTTTGTCGGGTCCTTACCCGGCTTGGCGATGGGAATGATGGTGGCTTCCCGCCAAGCAGCTGGAAAGTTGCCATTTTCCCATATACCGTTGAAAATATCTAACAGTACCAGTAAAGAGCTATCTGGAAGGTGTTTGAGGAACTGATAGTGAACTTCATCTGGGCCAGTGGCAGTGTCATTGCTTCTTTCGAGAGCAATTCGCAATTCCGTGATGTTAAAGAGGCTGTTGTAGTCCTCAGAGTTATCCGAGATGAAGTTCACTCTCTGTTTTTCAACGGTATATTGGAATGTCTGGAACGCTTGTGAATAGTGATTGCTTGAGGAGTTGGATTCAAACTCATCTGCAAGCAAATTGGCAACATCTGCTGTCTCTGTGCATTTGTTACCGTCTGGCTTGGTCACATGTAAAACAGAGGAACTGACCTGCTTTCCACTGATTTTCCTAACCATATCCCATGCTTTTTTGACAGGAGTATTTGAATTTAGTTTAGATATGTACTGTTTCCATGAGTCCCGTTTGCTTGATTTAATGATGCGCCGTGCTTTGGCACGAGCATTTAGGTAATTACTGAGATTAACATTAGTTGGGTACTTTTTGAAAATATTAAGGGCCTTTTTGCGATCTTTGATCGCTTGTTCACAATCCGTGTTGAACCACGGCTTGTGTTTAGTACGTGGACTTGCAGAGGACTTAGGGATAGTTTTGGTAGCAATGTTCACCAAAAGTTGTGTGAAGTGGGCTATCTGGTCTTCAACACCATTGAAAGCATCCCTGACGATCTCATTTTGGCAGAGATTGCTAAATTCAGTCCAGTCGGCTTTTTGGAGTTGCCACCTGGGGACTCTCTTCGGGCATTGGGGAGACAATATCTATGAAAAGGGGGTAGTGGTCACTTCCACATTGGTCATCGTGCACTCTCCACTGAAGGTCCATCAGAATTGCCGGAGAGCAGATTGAGAGATCAATTGCTGAGCGAGATCCAGACGCTGGATGAATATAGGTACAAGACCCATCATTCAGAAGGCATAGATCCCAGGCAGCTAACACCGATTCAATCAATCCACCTATCTCATTGGTGTAATTACAGCCCCACATGTCACTGTGTGCATTAAAATCACCCAGGAGTAGAAATGGGGTGGGCAGCTGGTTAACTAGCACTTCCAGGTCATCTCGTTTCAGTCTATACCTCGGTGGGATGTACACCGAGCACACAGTAATGGTGCGGTGAAGTGTAGCTCGAATTGCCACAGCTTGTAAGTTAGTCTTTAGATGGATAGTGGAGTGTGGAAATGTTTTTTTCACCAATATGGATGATCCCCCAATTGCTCTATTGTCAACCGGGGATACAACCGTTTTGTTATACATATCATACCCCTTAAATGAGAGACTGTCTGTGTCCCGAAGGAAAGTCTCCTGCAGGCACATCACTAAGGGAGACCAGTCTGCTACAAAGCATTTGATTTCCTCGTAATTCGGTCTAAGTCCTCTGCAATTCCATTGTATTATAGCCGCAGGCTTCCCGAGTGTCATCCTTTGGAAATCTGCGGCTTCTTAGAAGAGATGGTGGAGCCCCCCTTGCCAGACCGAAGGTTCTGGCCACTGAGCTCCATCACCTCTTCTCCTTCTCCCTCTCTCCCCTCTAACGCTCCAAACTTATTGTAAAGTTGAATGGGGTCATCCGACCCTTTGCTCTGTTTTGTCTGTATTTTAATTTTAGGTGTGTCTCTTGCTTTTGTTAGTTCTGTCTTTTGTCTCTGTTGTTTTATGGTCGTTGGTTTCGGTGGTGGTCTAGGTTTTTGCTGTGGGGGTTTTGATTGTGTTACATTTGTCGGTGCTGTCATCGTCTGTATTGTCTTGGTTGTTGTAGACTGCTTTGATGGTTTTGGGAACGTGTAAGAGATGGGTTTTGGGAAGCTGCTGTCCCTTGGCCAGGTGACATCTGTTTGGGTGGCAGCAGAGACTTTTGCAGTCTTCACAGCTCCAGCATAGCTCTTGAGCTGCGATTCCTGCGACCTAAATGTGTCTCTAGCCTCCTTGTATGTGATGTTGTTGGAAGCTTTTATTTTTTGTATTTGTTTCTCCTCAACCCATCTCTGACATGTTTTGCTGTTTGCTGGGTGACAGCCCTGACAATTGACACAATGAGGTGATCCCTCACAGGTGTCACTGGAATGCCCCTCCTGGCCGCATTTCTCGCAGGTAGCTGGTCTGCTGCAGTTGGTCTTAAAGTGCCCGTACCGTTGGCAATTAAAACAGCGGACAGGGTTGGGGATGTAAGTCTCGACCCTGACCTGCAAGTAGCCAATCTTTAGTGATTTCGGGGGTTTTGAAGGTCAGGATAAAGGTGCCAGTGGGCTTCCTTACACCCTCCCTTACTACTGAAATCCGGTGAAGGTGGGTAACATGTTGAGATGCCAGACCATCAAGAATCTCCTCATCAGAGCAGTTCTTGATGTCCAGGCATCTGATGACACCTTTCGAACTATTCAGTGACCTGTGAGGGGTCACCCGGTTAAAGGGTAAAGGAGGGCTAACTTTCCAGACTGGCCTGTAACTGTAACAATAGACTAGCAAACATGGGATATCCTGGGCCTTTGGCCTCCTTTCCCATTGCCATTCTCTCATCTAGGCTAGCCTAGGCTAGAAGGAGTTTACTCAGAAAGGAAAGGGGATGGTGGTCAAGCTAGTAAATCAAGGCAAATCAACAATCCGAAACCCTCTCATTCCGTTGCATTTATATGCCATAGCATATGGGTTTCTGCGACGTACTTATCCTGATCCTTATATACCACAGTCACGGATGAACCTGTCAATGTTAACCTTAAAGCAGTGCACTGATGTGGAGTTAACAACTCTTTCAGGCAGACTATCCCATTCGTCGATAACTCTCTGAGAGAAGATGAACTCCCTAATGTCTAACCGTGCATAAGGCTTTAGGCCTACTAGTTTCTTACAATGGCCTCGAACCCAAGAATTACTTTGAACCTTTAAGTAACTACAAGCTGACAAGGGATCCTTTTCAGAAAGAAATTTGTAAACATGCAGCATGACCCCCTAATCCTTCTCAACTCGAGGTCGACCGGTAAGTCTAAGATGTTTCAGTCAAAGATGCTAGGCCTAACGTAGATTCCTCACCTCAGGTATAAGGCGAGTGGCTCTATTCCATAGGCGTAGGAAGCTTTTCGAGACTGGGGGGGGGGGGGGCTGAACCTTGTTTCGGATCACTGTCCTGAGGAGGGGTCTAGGGAAAGGGGTGTCCCCTCCCCTTTGGAAAATTTTTTGGTATTAGAGGGTCCTCAGATGCAATTTGGTGCAACATTTTGGACAAACTTTAAGGAAAATTACTGCAAATTTTTGACATTTCTTACAGAAGAGAGAAATAAGGATTTTGCTCTTTGATGGGGGGGGGGGCAGAAGCATACTTCCCCCCACATTTTTGACTGGGGTCTAAACCCCCAAGCTCCCCTCCCCCACCCCGCTTCCTACGCCCTTACTCTATTCTGAACTTGCTATAAAAAAAAATTTGTCCTCTTCATAGAAGGGACTCCAAGCTTGTGCAGTATAGTCGAGATGGTATCTTACCAACTACTAATACAAGTTTAGTACAATTTCTTTACTAAAACTATTAAAATTTCTCTTGATCATTCCAAGCGCCCTATAGCCCTTGCAGCAGTAGCTGCACATTGCTTAGATAGCTTTCTATCTCCTCTAATAGCTATCCCCAGATCTTTCTCAATAGTCACACTATTCAGAATACTACCATTCATGTTATAATCATAGCTGAAATTATTAACATCTACATTTCCTTATCACTAACCTTCCTATTGACATTCCTATAGAGCTTAGCCCTACAGTACTAGGGTAAGTTATAATTAGACAAGGCGTAATTTTAGACTAGCTAGAGCATAGTTCACAAAAAAAACCCTTAACCGTAGTAGGCTAAGTATTGAATTGAAACCTGACGTTACAGACTGCCTTAGCCTAGGCCTAGTACTAGTAGAAGGCCTTGGCCTACGGTATACAGTAGGATGCAGATGGAGGGGAGGGGGGGGGTTCAACCCCTTAAAGGGAAACATAGCATTTGTAAGACTTTATTTAACCTATCCTATTTTACATACGGTCAGGTCTCGCTCGATGAAAGAGAGGTAGCTGGGAAATATTCTTCCCAGTGAGCACTGATTACAGGTAATTAACATTTTTGTGAAAACTGAATTGTTCACCCAAACAATTATACATGCAAAACTGATTTGAAATTCACCCATCAAATCCTTTTTTATCAAATATGCCAGACAATAACAGACGCCGTCTACGGCATTTGCAACTTCGTAGGCCTAAATTACGAACTACTGAGAATTATTGCTACATTGTCTGTATTGAACAACAGTAAGTATACTACGGGCTTTTACCACCTCCCTGGTATACTATTAACAAAGCGGGCTACTGCAATTCAAATTGAAGCCCTTGGTCCTTAGCACGTTGCTTTGCTCTCGAAAGGACAGGATGTAACAGAGATTTTTGGTGCTTAACTGGTACTATCGGTTTAGGCCATAGTAGAAAAAGAAAACTAAAGTACGAACCTGTGATGCCACTCGAAAAACATTACGAAATAGCCTTCAACAGATCATGGAGCTGCTGTTTCGAGGTAGTACTTCTATGGATAAAATACCATTTTGTAATGTCCTGTGAATAGTGCTCACTGTGTGAGAGGTGAACTGTATGGTGAACCAGGGAGATGACACTGCATCTCCCTGGGTGGGCTGCTATATCCCACAGTACTGCACAGGCTGTCCGGAAACTGCTGTGATAGTTTGTTGTGAGCGTGAAGCACATGGTTAGCAAGGTCAACACCTATTACGTAATGAGTGTAGGCCTAAATATGATCCTACGTAACCGCTCTGAATATGCAGCAATACAAAACGTTTCAATATGGGCGAGGTTTATCGTTGGATAATGAGCTGGTTCGATCAGAAAATTGTTGCTTCTGTGATAAAGTGGATTTTTAGTTTTATTGCCCTCCCTATTTTAATGAAGATTTTTTACCTTATAGCACCCTCCACATTAGAGACCAAGACACCTACTGTTACTCAAGGCAATCTAAATTTAGACTTGTTTGAGGTGCTCCTAGAGGGAACAAAGGGATGCTTTGAGGTTTAGCAGATCTACTTCCTTTTGGAGGGAAGAGGCAGGAAGTGTGTTGTGTGCAACAATTTGCATAAAGGGTGATAACTGTAATCTCAAGCAACCTTAGGAGAAGTAGACCCTAGGAAAATCATTTGTTTCAGGCCAGCAGTGGGTTGTATTATTTCCAATGAGTATTACTGAGTAGTACCCAGTGGTATGGTCAATGTCACCAACAATCCTACATTTTGGTAAGCTAATAAGTAAATATTGAGATGTTCCTACACTGTGTGAACAGACACACTTCATCAGCAGTTAGCTTGGGCCTTTGTCATTCCTGCATACGACTTCAGAGTGAAAAGACTATGTATCGAAGCTACTGTCAGAAATTACTAAAAAGCTGATTTTTATTCTGTGCCAGACTGAGGGTTCCTCTGCTGAAAGTTACATTTTGATGCTTAAATGGTGAGTTATAACCATAAAAATTGGATGATATATTTCTATTATGGAATGGAAATTTTAACTTAATTGTAAATGAGTAGAGTTGTACTCTACAGAGGTAAGGTGCCTATAAGTGTTTTGTATATTAAGGGGAGAAGAGTGTACTATTAGTGCAGGGTTCAGTTTCACAAAGCTTGGTGATAATGCTTTCAAAGACAAAGTGGAGTACACATATTAAAGATGGCCACAGTGTAATTGTGAGCTGTTTAACAATTTGTGCATATAGAAATGTAAGTGATACTGTATGTGTCAGTCAGTAGGACTGCTGTGGGGATGTCCAAGCAGGATGAAAGAGTTAATCTTTACTGTAGATTGCAAGATATTAAGGCCATGCAGTGTTGTTTGCTGTACATATTTTAGCTTTCTGTAAATTACTGTATATATACTTTATATTTAATTTTGTGTTGTGCTTTAAGTTGTACTGTTAAAGCTTGGATATTGAAATTCATGGAGTGAGGCTTGATAGATAAGCTTTTTTGAGTTTAAGAAGACTCCCATTTTGTGTCATTGTTCATCAGAAGGGTGAATAATGCCCCCAGCACCTTCAGTTTCTTAAATTAAAATGGAGTCAATTGTCGTACCAGTATATTGTATTAAAGAAAGGCAAATGTTATCTTGAATTATAGATACCGTTGTGAGTTACTTCTTGAGCCGGTGGTGTACATTCTAATGGTGGACAATTGGTAGCCATTGAAATATTGGGCCGGTGAGTTAATGCCAATATGACAGAAGTTAATCATATTGATACTGCATGTTTAGCATAGAAGATTTTGTAATTATATGTTTGTATTTCCAATGTATGTATTTTCATTTTCAATTTTTCGTATCTCTTATTCACCCATCTACATTGGTTATGCAAGTCAGTGATATAGCCCAGGCTAGTGCCTTTCATTAGTGGAGCAGTAATGGAGATTTAATATTTATTTGCATCTTAAGTGGGTTGCATCAAGAGATTGGGTTTTACCTGGATTTACCTGGATGGCCACCTTCTCGTCTTTGGCTCACAAGAGTCTGCTTGAGAGAATGGCTCTAAGGGATAGGAGGTCTATTGACAATTGAAGATCCCGCATTTCATTAGTCTATTCTTGAATATGTTCAGTGTTGGAGCAGTAACAACATTCTCTGTAATTTGTTCCATGCTTTCCACACTCTGCTGAAATATGAGTTTCTCCTTACTTCTAATCTTACTGTTGGGGGTCTTATTCTTCTCGAATTTGCTCTGGTTTTACTGTCCCTAATAAATTCCACAAAATCATCCAGCTTGAGTACTATTTTCCCTTGTGTTATGTTGTAAAGTGTTATCAGGTCCTGGCGCATATGTCGTTGCTCAATTGTCATCAATTTTAATTCTTTAAGTCTTTCCTCGTAAGATTTACTCTCCATTCCTGTTATAAGCCTGGTCATTCTCCGTTGTACTCCTTCTAATAAAGTAATATCTTTTTTTAAATATGGCCTCCAAACTTGAATGCAATAATCTAAGTGTGGTCTTACCAGGGACTTGTATAAATTCAAAACAACCTTGCGATCAAAATTGATGAAGTTCCGTTTGATAATACCCATAACTCTGTTTGCTTTCTTTGTTGATTCTGCACATTGTCTACTAAATTTCATTGGCGTATTAACGTACACTCCCAAATCCTTCTCCTCATCACTTTCTTTCAATTCCTTCCCATCCATTTGATACTTGTACTTGGGATTACCATGTCCAAAATGCATCACCGAACATTTTCCTACGTTAAATTTCATTTGCCACTTTTTAGTCCATGACATCAATACGTCTAAATCTTGCTGTAGCTGTTGCCTATCCCTTTCATCTCTTATTGGGCATATTACTTTTGTGTCATCTGCAAACTTACTTAATTCTGACTGTACGCCTATATCTAAATCATTCATGTACATTGTAAAACAAACAGGTCCTAATACCGATCCTTGTACCACTGAGCTTGACACCTCCATCCATTCCGATTCTTTCCCATTCAACACTACTCTCTGCATCCGTTTACCTAGCCATTCTTCAATCCATTTCAATATATGTCCATCGATTCCATGTGCCCTGATTTTGGTTAAGAGTCTTCTGTGAGGTACTGTGTCAAATGCCTTCTGCAGATCTAAATATATGACATCTACAGGAATACCTTCATCAATGTACCTTACTAACTTATCCCAATATACTAACATATTTGATACACATGAACGTCCCTTTCTGAAGCCATGCTGTGTGTCTAAGAGTAACTCGTTCTTTTCTAAATGCTCTACTATGGCATCTCTGAGTAGCGTTTCCATTATTTTTCCAGGGACGGATGTAAGGTTAACTGGTCTGTAATTTGACACATCTGAACGATCTCCTTTCTTATACAGTGGTGTAATATTTGCTCTTCTCCACTCTGTTGGTATCTTGGCCGTTTTTAAAGACCTCTCAAATATCATTTGTAATGGCTTTGCTATTTCCTGTGCCATTTCTTTTAAATAGTCTGGTTTAATATCATCTGGACCTGCTGCCTTTCCCTTCTCAAGACTTTTTAACTTTTCCATCACCATCTCCTCAGTTATATCCAGGTTCACCAACTTACAACATTCCTCATCCGTAAAAAATGCTGTAGCTTCTGGAACATCGTCATCCTCTCTTGTAAAAACTTTATTAAAGAACACATTTAAGGCATCCACAGTCTCCTCTTCCAAAATTATAACTTCTCCGTTATCATCCTTATTTTCTGCTTTGACCGTATATATGAGTAAAAAGTCTTAGGATCCTCTTTAATTTTCTCAGATAGCTGTTGTTTAAAGTTTCTCCTTGCTTGCTTAATTTGAATTTTAACCTGTCTTTGCAATGACTTAAGGTAATTCCAGTCTGACAATCCCTTACCAATCTTATAATCTTGCCATGCTTTCCTCTTTTTCCAAATAAGACGTTTTAGTTCTTTGGTCATCCACTTTGGCTTACTATGCAATTTTCGTTCTTTCTCTGGAACATACTTTTTAACTTGTTTATAAATGTCAGAAAAAACATCCCACATTTTTTGCACTTCCATGCCTTCAAACTCCTGTTCCCAGTTGATATTATAGTATTCTGCTTTCATCTTTTCCCAATCAGACCTTTTCCAATCCCTATACTGCTTTTTTTCCCTCTGTTCCTCTGACTATTACCAGGGACCATGAGATACAATAGTGGTCACTACTTCCAAATGCTTCTCCAAATTCAATGTTTTCAATCATTTCTTCTTCTGATGATAAAATAAGGTCAAGTATATTATTTCCTCTGGTTGGTTCTTTAGTAATGTGCTGATGCCAAAAATTATCCTGAACTGAATGTATAAATTTTCTTGAGTTCGCTGTTTCACCTGTCCAATTAATCCAATCAATATCGGGATAATTGAAATCCCCTACCACTATAATTCTGCTACACGGTACTGCCCTCTTTAAAGTTGCTATTCAGCAATCCTCCTCCTCTTGATTATTACTTGGACTACGGTACACTGCTCCTACTACTATGCGTTCTTTACCAATTAAGAGTTGGCACCACAATGCCTCCTTAAAATGTCCCATATTCTCAAGTTTTACTGCTTGGAATGACGTCCCTATGGCAACCCCTCCAACTCTGTTTTGCCTATCCTGTCTATAGCATTGGAAGTCTTTAATTGCCACTTCACCATCTGTAATATTTTGGTTGAACCAAGTTTCTGTCACTATAACTATATCCAAGTCCAATGTTCTTACATATGCTTGCAACAAATCCATCTTCGAAATTAAACTTCTTGCATTAATATACATGCACTTAATATGTACTCCATCCTTCTCCCTTATTACAAAAATATTTCTACTAGTACTATTTACACAACTGTTCGCCTCGATCTGATTCCTACTCACTCTCTCCTCGAAAAATCTGCTGTCGGTTCCTAGCAGTCGAGGGAGATTGCAGCTGTTCTGATGTATCGATAAATTTCACTAATTTACCTCTAACGATTTTCAGGTTAGTTTCAACTTTGTTCACTCTCATTTTCATTTCTTCTCGAATTTGCTTCCCTTCTTTCCTTTGGTGTTATGTTAAATCTGGACGAATATAAACATTGGCGTACTTAGCTATTTCTTTTAGTTCCTTTGCTCGTTTTAACAGCTTTGCTTTACTCTCTGTCTGTTTCATCTCTACGCTGACATATCTATGGTCCTTTAACCTATTCACTTGTACAATTTCTCCTGGTAAAATGGCAAATTCCTGAAGCAACTGTTCTACCTTACTCTGTATATCTTCCACTGTATCTTCTGCTTCTGTTAGATTATTTATCACCACTCTATTTCTCTTTTTCTCTCTTTGCAATGCCTCATTTATTTCCTTCAGAATTTTCTCTTCACCACCAACAATGTGAGGTTAGGATTCCATTGAAACCAGCTTCTCCTTAATTTCTTGGATTTCCCTTTCACATTCCAAAACAGATTCAACCTGACCCTCAACCTGTTCTATGTCCACTTTATTTTTTTCTGCACTTGCCTTCACTTCCTTAATTAAGCGGTCATGACTATCCAACTTTTTCTCCATTTCCCTCAATTTTTTCTATTTTTTTCCTGTCTCTGGCTCATTTTCAGGATCTCTTGCTGTAAGCCTACTGCATATTTTCTACATATTCTGCACTGCCACGGTATTTCTTTTGTCCCTCTAAATCCAAACTTTTCTATTACTTTATACAGGTCATTACTAATACCTCCACATTCCAGGTGGTACCAAGTGATACACACATCACAAAGTACAGCTTTCTCAGTCTTAATTACTTTCTTTCTACATGCCCCACAATCCTCATCTTCCTCCTCCTCACTTTTACTCTGTCTATTCCTTGTGTTTACTCCTGCCATACTTCCTTAGTACCAACACTTGAATGACAAGCTATAGTAAGAAGTAACACCTCTATGCGGATAACATGTTTCGTTGTAATTGTATTTGTTATGTGAACTGGATTATGGTAACTTACTGTCACAGGCATGTGCAGTGCTATTAATATTACCTTGTATTGTTTGATATTTCAGTTATCAGGATGGTGTAACTCATTTCACACCAATGTGTGTTGCATTGAAGGAGAACCATGTAAATTAATCTTTTATCTCTAATTACAGGCCCAAATTGAGTTCATGTTTCAGGGACTCATGTGTACACCTTCACCAAAAATCAATTTAAAATGTCTTTTTATTTGTAGGTATTTCTTATTCTTTTTATGTATTCATTTGATTTGTAGAGGCTGTTGATTGGCGGTTGTTCTAGCTAATAAACTATTAGTCCGAAATCCTGATGTACTGAGTCATTCATTTGGCTACGACTCCTTCGCTCCAACTTGGAAGCACAACTTTTCACTTCTTTTCGTCCATTTTTTTTGTGAGATTAGTGTTGATCTGCTGCAATTTATTTGTGATTTATGTTTTGAGAGGGGAAAAGACCACAATGAGATTACACTGGTGTCATTTTGTGATATCCTTCCAAACGCAACATTTCCCGTTAAGGGTTTTTTGGTTTCAAAAATTAAAAAGAGCAAATCAATTGAACCAACTTACCTTTGGTCAACACATACAATGTCTGTACTACCATTTCTCTTACTAGAATATGCCAGATTGGAAAACTTGCAAAGATATGCAGGAGATCCTAAATAATGGCTAAGAGAATTGGGAGGCTGATACTATCTAAGTGGAGTGTCACCATCAGTTGGCGCGGAGTGTACCGAGAAAATTTTGGCCAACACTACCACCTAGGTGGCAGGAAATCGCCTTTCCCAGGCATTGTGCTTGTAAACCTCTTCCCCCCAATCCGTCTTTACAAGTTTTTAAGCCAAAGTCCGAAGATACTTGCGATATAGTGGCTACGGAGGCAGCTGGGATACTGCCTACCATGTATGTACCTATTTACATGGACAGTCTACGTTCATGCCTTCTCTGCTTTTGAAATAAGAACCGGTATAGATGGTACTGAATGTGTGGAGATTAAACTTCGACGCAGTACGGTTTCAAGATTTTCGGGTGAGGTAACCTTTGTAAGGTTGAATTGTGAACGTGTTATCAAACTTGTGTGGTTGTTGCTAATAAGTTTACGAGGCTGCAGTTGCTTGTTCTTAAATTTACGAAGCTGGCAACTCCGAGATTCATATTTTTGTGGGGGGGGGGGGGGATTTAGAATTAAGGAAGAGAATTCATCCCATGTTTTCGCAGGCCACATGATATCCAGCCAGGTGGAAAGCTGGTGTGTTTGTGTGAAGCGTGGGACAACTCCTGGTTTGGAGCCAAAAGGAGAATATGTTAGTTAGATGAGGTTTAACGGCCCAGTTTGCAACCAATTGGTTCAAGTCGAGCTGGCCACGGCCTTTTTTCCAGTTGTAGCACACTGGCTTGTTTTCCTTACTCCATTGCTTATGCGGCCAAAAGGAGAAAGACGTATAACAGAATTGTGCTAGAACAAAGAGAAGAATGGAACTGGGTGAGAAGAATTGTATACTAAGAAAAGGAGGTTTTGCAAGGAAGAAGGAAAGTGACAAGGAAATGTGACGATTAATTCAAGAAGGAAGGGATTCTTTAATTTAGGATGTATCAGTGAAATAAGAACCTGATATTGTTGTAGCTCATATGAGAATTAGCATACAGTATTAGCGTAGGCAAGAGACGCCTAGGCTACAAGGTTATTTAGTAACAATTTAGAAGGAAGTCTTAAGAACATTTTGTCCCTGCCCTCTTCCAGCCTACTGTCCATCACTATACCCCAAAAAAGTGACATAAAACAAAATATAGGACTGATGAGATACGATCCCATCCAGGTCATCTAAGGAGGGTGTATTTAGCACATTGTTTAACCAACTTGATGGATTTTGTCTAGTCTGAAGACTAGGCCACTAAAGAATCTCCCAACGTAAACTATGTTCATGCTGATAAGTTCCCACCCCCCTCCCCCGACCTCTTTCTATCACTGTATAGAGGTGTCAGCCCAATGGAGGTGTCAGTGCCCTGAATTGAACAGTGCCAGTCTCAGTGCCCTGAGGGGTTCGCCAGCTGGACAAATCAGCGCACCGAGGATTCAGCGTGCTGACAATGGCAGCGCTCTCAAGACAGCCTGCTAAGTTTCAGCTGTCTGCATAGGAGTTCCGTCTGCCAGAAAAGGGATTCGGCACACTGAAGTCTCGGTCGACGGGATTTTTAAGCATCAGCCTGCTGAGGATTACAGTGGACCGAAGGGCTAGACTGCTAAGATGCAACAGCTGTGACTGCTGCAGAGTTTCCAACACCCAGGTTAGAGTACTGACTACAAGAGTGGTACCTGCCAACTGATTAATCAGGAATCATTTTGTATGTTTCATGATTTTGAGCTGGTATTATTAATTCAACCATTTGTACATTTATAATTCTCTGTTGCAATTTCCACTCTGAGAAGGAAGAGATTTTTACTTGTAAATTAAATTGGCTTGTTCTGTTGTTCTTTTGCCTGCTTGTCTACTCCTATTTTCTCTAGTATTCCTGCAGCACGTAAGTCTGTGCCAGTATATATTAGACACAGGGCATGTGTTAATTAGTGTAATGTGTGTCGGAAAATAGGAGTGTAACCTCATGCAACACGTACCTATGATTGCATCGTATTGGAATTTTCCTTTACATAATGCTTCAAGAGTCACTATTTGGCAAAGTTATAGGCTCAGGCATACACAGTCCTTAATTATACTATGACCCATTGAAAATATGTGGTCTTTGACCAGCACAGTGCACTGATGTTCTTTGTGCAGTAAGTAAAGGACCTGAGATCTTAATATATTCATACCCTTGGCTTTTGCATTGTTATGCCAGTAATGCAATCAGGGTCGAAATTTGAAATAGTAGAATTTACTCTAGTGCCAGCAGTGTTTTGACATTGGAATGTTTGATACATAATGTTGGGACATCACATGACAAGTTGCCTCTGCAAGCATTCCGTAATGACATCAGCGTGTGGCTCATTAGCGTCACTGACGTAGACAAGCTCCACAGGCCTATACAGTAAATTCTATGGCACAAAAATTGGGAGATTTTCTTTGAAAAACTTTGAGACCTTGCAGTGCAGTTGTTTTATGATGCTAAGCGACCACAAATGTGGAAACAGCTCAAATGGCTTATGAATTACAACTTCATGTCAGGTGGCTAATCAACTCAACAATTTAGATCAAATTTGGTTTCTTTCGAATTTGAAAATCTAATTCAAATGGGAAAACTGTACATTGCTCTTGGATGAAAAACCCACCTTACCTTTGACCCAGCTGGGGGATTGAACCCCGAACCTCCCGGTTGCAAATTAAGCGTCATCGCTTTAAAGGCCACCGCCTTTATCCACTCGGCCACAGCACCGGGGTATCTCAGCACAATTCATTTCAAATTTGTGACCATCCACAGAAGTTTTTCATTGATTAAATACAACTGAAATAGGCCGCGCTTGTAAGATTTTGGAAACGAAAATTCTCCAGGGTGTATTAAGATTTTAGGTCCTAGAAATTTGCTGGAAGAAGAAAATCAATTTTGACCTTTATTCAGATGGCTGATCGCCCCAGTTACTGTATATCTTGTAGTAAGGACTGTGTACAGGTAACCAACCGGCAATCAGCCGTACACAGGCATTTACTCAGGACTATGGCCAAACAGCCCAAAGAATTCTCTATGCCCAATTGTTAGCCAAGTCAATTAATTTACAAATATTATAAATTGCAACTTAGCCTAGCCGTTACATAATATTTACATAGTAAAATTTTAACTCAATAAACAATACCATTGGTAAAGTCATATGTATGTTTTTAAATTGGAGGCAAGAATATTCTGGCCAAGATCATCAGTGCAAATTCCTGGACTGGTAGAAATGCCCAAAGATCTTGGGAAAATTTCCAAGAAATGACCCTACTGCTTATGCGGGAGAAGGGATAAATCTAACATTTAGGACCCAGGCCTACATATATATACTGTACAGTTTAGCATCATGTACTGTGACTGATGGGTCAAAGCAATTATATGCTGCCAATGCCACCCTAACTAGACACATACTGATGATGTGATGCCTAGCTAGCTGATACATGGTTTCCATCAGCCTAACAAAAAGGGCCATTTTACGGTTGCTAGTTGACAGTATGATGCTGAAGGCACATTTTGTATTGTGATGGCACATTTTGTATTGTGTTAAGTGCCCCACCTGAAATCTATGACCAACATTAGACTAAAGAGGGTTGTGACACCCAGGTTGAATACCATAGTATTAGAGGATGCCCGCAGGCCCTGAAGTAGGATGGCTACGTATAGGATAGGGTAGCTAGAAGTGACCGGCCCAATTTGGAGGGAAATTACACAAAGTATCGTCCGCAACTCTGACCATTCATAAGCAGTGCTTATGGATGAGAGGACCATAACAAACATCGAAGCTACTAAAACAGCTTTATTTCAAAGGCCTTTTGTAAATATTGTACATTAAGTTGCTAAAAGAAACAACAAATACTAAATACTAATACTAAATACTGGTGGGCTCCAGTTGGGTAGAACAGCTATATCCAAATGCAGTAGGCCCTACTTGTGGAGCTGCGCACGGCACTTTTAAATATTTTTGCGGCACCTGAGTGATTCCCATTCCATATTGCTATACTATTACTGTACTGTAAAAGCTTTTAGTACTGTATGATCGATTACCACAACATCATGCCTATGAGCACATCACCATAACTTTTTCAGTATACTGGTCACAGTAAGATAAAACCCCAAAAAGGGACACTGAGACGGCAATTCTGGATATATTTGAAAAGAGTACATTAGTATAGCACAAATATGTATACTTTGGAAGTTGTGTAGCTTTCTATTAGAGTAGCTTTCCCTGTGGTGTAAATCTTTCATCTTGCTAACTCCAAACATGATACTCGCATGCATGCACAGCTGTGCATGTGCTTGATGGAAGAAGTGACTCATTTTTGAGAAATGATAAGCACTCTTAAAACTTACATAAGCTGAGGATTATTATTTTTTTTTGCTTAACGCATTACAGCAAAATAGTTTTGGAACTCTCTGAACGATGTAATGGGGGCGGGGCTGTCCCATTGTGTGGTCCCTCCAGAAGGTTAATGGTTAATAAACCTAGGCCAGAACCATGCAGTGCCCCAAGCACCATGAGGTTGTGTTCCTCTTCTTCATTTTTCAAAGTTGGCAGCTCTGGAATTGATCACTTATAACTAGTATTTGATGGTAAGAAATGTAGAAAATTGAAGTACGGTAAACACGACAAAAATTGTACAGGAATATGATTTATGGCCACCTGTTGGAAAAAAATGTTTCTACTAGATATCAGAGACCTCCCTAGTCAGTCCAACAAACTTTCCATGTATCTCAAGAAATTGGTGAAAGCACAGTATTCTTGCATAAGTCCGTCTAAACATTATAGAATCAAGATCTAACAAATATTACAGTAGTATAATGAAGTAGCACAAACACTAAAACAAAGTCACTTGTTATCTGTTAACCACAAAAAGTAAGGGATTTTTAAAAATCTTCAGTACTGTATTCCCGTAAAGTTCGTTCCTAACAGAAAATACTGAGCAAAATGGAAAGGAATTGTGCATTTAGAGTACATTTTAATAGGCATCCCATAATTTGAAAATTTGCTGTTAGTAAGCCCCAAGCAGTCGGTTTGAGGTGGCCTGTGTCTGCCTGTCCTAAATAGACCAAAATGTTTACAGCTTAAACTTGGTACATCGGATAAAAATATATAAATGACAAAATGCTAGGATAGTGTGCAGGAATATGGATAGCCCTTGCAGGCTTAAAGGTGCGAGCCATGCACCTAGAAAAATGTATCAAAGAGTCATATGATGCGGTTAACTATGACAACTATGCCTGGAAGTCCTGCTTATGGTCAAGATCCTACTTTCGTCATGTTCTATGGAGAATTTTCATCCTACATTTATCCTACTTTTTATCCTTGGTTCACTTGAAAGTCTGCCATAGGTTACTTCCCACCTGTACCCTTCTTCCGAATCCATGTTAAAAGAGTTTGTGAGTATTGACTTTCTAGTTTTGGTTAGTCATCTGTAGGAAAATTAAGCTTTAAAATTATGTTGAAAGTCACTTCAAGCTTTTCTTCTCATCTTTTTTGCCAGTTGTACAATTGACTCGCTCAGATTGATCATGAAGCACAGTGTGGAATTGTCCAACAGTGTATAATTATAATATTCAAAATATTTACAGGCTTCCGAACCATCTTCTGTTGAATATGCCTAGGCTGAGGAGGCATTTTGCACCTGCAAGGCCAGTGTTGCGGTACATGTTTCACAATGGCCGTTTCATAAGGAGAAGAATTGTTGCAAGGAGGCCACGCCGCACACGATTTCAACGATTGTTTGGGGGCATACGGGACGAAGGCCTAACTGGACTGGAGACTGCCACAGAGCCACCTCAAGCCCCCGAAATACCGTCCTTAAATGTCCCAGCTCAGAGATCCACCACAGTTCGTACTTACACGGAGAAAATAAAAGTCGCTGAAGAAGCGTGGTCTTCAAGGAGGGAAAAGGCATTAAATTTATACATTCATACCAGGATTTATCTGATATTACATGCTCATTTCAAGATTTTGTGGAACCAGCACACCACCGGTGCTTGGACTGTGGTCCAACCTCATTTTTCTGTGACTGTCACCTTAGGAACACCCATCAAGGCAAATTGCATGTTCCAGAGACTTGGAAGGTAAACTTGGAAGGTAAAATGTTGTTTGCAAACTTTAATATCTCACCTGTACATAATAATGATGATGATGATGATGATGATGATGATGATGATGATGATGATGATGATGGTGGTGGTGGTGGAGGTGATGGTGATGGTTATAATGATGACGACGACGACGACCACTACCATCCAAAAAGATGCTTATGGCACATCTACACATCAGGTATACAGTGCAGAGTCATCAAAGAAATGATGGAATAAGTGAATCTTCATGGCAGACTCGAAAGAAGAGAGAGATATCAGTACTTTTATGTGGTCAAGTAGATCCTTCCAAAGATTCGAGGCAGCACAAGCAAAAGAATGATGACCACAGGATCTGTTGGTTGTTGTGAGAGTAATGTGATTTTGTTCCATGGAACGTAATTCACGATATGGACTGGTAAGCAACGATAAGAATTTTAGAATTGGTCCCAAGTTGGTCAGATAGCCAGTGTAGATCTCTTAATGCGGGTGTAACGTGCAATGTTTTTGGAGGTCTCTGAATTAAACGAGAGATCTGGTTCTTTGAAAAGCCAAATAGAAGCGAGTTACACATGTCCAAGAGAGAGGTGGCAAAAGCATGTATGAGTGTTAAGCGTCATCATGAGTAAGATACTTCACCATTAGGCCGACCATGTCATGAAGATGGAAAGAGGAGCGACTGCATATTGAAAAATATTATCTTCGAGAGTCATGAAAAGAGTACTATATGTACATGAAGAACCAACAAATAGAGGAGAAAGTATAACTATATGATGACATGTGAAACCAAAGATGATGAACTCAGACTTAATGATTTTTCAATTTCAGAAAGTTCCGAGACACTTGAATCCTTATTTTATCTGTACACACATCAAGCATTGATAGGCCAAAAATTTTAATTCACCTGATCTTGGGGAAAATATAAATAAGTTTGAATAGTTGACATAGGATGATACTTGAGATAATGCTTTCTAATTAACCTACCCAGCGGGTTTGAAGGAAGTTAAAATAGCACCGGACCTAGCACCGATCCAGGTGGAATGCGAAAGTTGTTCAGTTTTGGCATATAGATGCGTGTTCATGTAAAGGTTGGAATCTGTCATTCAAACCACTTCAAAGCAATGCCAGTAAAACCAAGGGATTGAAGTCTGTTCAGTTGGCTGGATGTGATATATCAAAGTCTGTAGATATGTAAAAAAGAATGAGAGCAACAAGTTTCCATTGTACATGGCATAAAAATAGTGTTCTCAACATGAACAAGTGTTGTTTCTATGAGGTGGTTAGCATGGTAAGCAGATGGATGTAATGAAAACACCCTTGACCAAGACTCATGGACATCATGCTCCAGAAGCATTGACAAAACTGTGAGATTGGATACTGTTGATAATTTTTTTTTTTTAAAGCTAGCTTCCTTATAGAGCTAGATTATAGTTGTTTTGAGTAGACGTTGAATGAGTGCGTTGAGTGTTTCAACAAAGATGGTACAAATCCTGTAGCAAGAGATTCATTGACAACGGTGGTAACTGATGAAAACTGTAAGAATTGTGTCAGTGCAATCCTTCAACTACTATCTAGTGACTTAAAGAGAACCTTGCCAATCCAATTAAAGCGTGTGTTTTACCTCTTACATTATATGACCATTAAGAAGTGTGTTGCACTGGGTTTACCTTAGCCACCCTCTTTCTGTTGCTCACGAAAGTCCACTGAAAAAAGATATGTATATATGTATGTATGTATATATATATATATATATATATAGGCTATATAAATATATGTATATAGGCTATATATATATATATATATATATATATATATATATATATATATATATATATATATATATATATATATATATATATATATATATAAGATGCCTGTTTATCACTACATACCCCGCGTCATCAACATGTTGGAAAAGGAATTTATGTAGATTGAATTGTGTTTATTGATGTAAAAATGGAAAATTGGTCTTACCCAATGAATGGAAACAGGCTGTGCCAAAAAAATTACGAACAGGGTCCAATATGTGGGTCATAGAAAAGGTCCCTGGTTCAAGACGGCCTATAAGAAGTCAAATACATCAATTGTACATGTGATGTATGGCAATTTGGTTTACTTCATTTGATGGCAGTCTTTTTTGTCAATCGCAGAGCTTTGCAACTCATTTCCAAAATTACATGATGTGGTGAAAGAAACTGTTTTGTATTTTGCTATGCATTACCATCTAGTTCATATGTGTCCAAGGAGTTAGGCTTGCATGTAACGTATTAAATTATTTTCATGTCCAGAGGATGGTTGCTTTTGTCCAACATTTGTTGAGCAGGATGCATGGGGACTCGACCATGTGTGCTGCAATGGAGTTCAGGAGAGGCATATCACCGTCATCGATCACAGAGGTAATTTAGAATTCACATGGATTTATTTGCCTATGCATCTGTTAATTGGTTGAAAGATTTGATATAATTTTTAAATGAAAAGAGAAATTAAGGCATAAATGGGTGTTTTTGACAAAGCATGTGACTGCTTGACACAAGTAAGGTGTACAATGTGTGTGCGATTTTGATTAACTTGCAGCTGATACATAAACCCTGCTCTGCATGTTTCACTTTGAATACCAAATAGCACCTTTCTTCTTTGAAGTTATACTTAGATAGTTAAATGCAAACCTCACAAGATGCAGAATGAGATGCATATATGGTCAATACTGCATTCTGTGAACACATTCATGACAGATGTACCATTGTTACACCTGTTTTGGATTGAAGCAATTGTGTTCATTTAATTTACAAGAACAACACAAATCAGTCTCTTCTTGGCATTGAACCAATAAGGTTCAAAGGAAGTGTACATTTCATTGGCCACTTCAATGCATCCAATAACGTCATCCATATATATGCATGTTTACATTCTGTACACACTGTACATTCTGTGCACTTCTTACACACTGTACTGATTTATCAATTAGGACGTCAACATTCCATCAGAATGGAGTTCTGTAAATGCCAAGAAGATATAGAAACACTCATACACCGTAGACTTTGGCCAGCCACTGCTTCCAGACCCGTTGTGGTTTTCTCTTTTGAGTTGATGTTCTGAATACGAATGGTCTTCCTTGAATGTCATGTACCACTCCAAAGCATTTGTCAATGCATTTCATGGATGTCACCACAGCAGTTACATTGCAAGGTTGTGTGCTTGCTAAAACTGCTTTCAATTTAATTACTGTATGAGAATGGCATCTTAGTACACCAAACCAGTTCTGATAACCATTGTTCATTACAAACCAGGAGCAGCGTATGACCCAATTAATGCCTGCTATTTTTTCCCTTTGTAATTTGTTGAAAGTTGTAAATATTCTGCATCACTCTTTTAAAGGAATTTCAGTTAGCTATAGTGTCACGTAACTGTGAACACAATATGGGCTAAAAGGGAGTCGGGTATGAACAACGTAAAACACTCGTAAAACGAACAAGATGTATATCATGCAGTTGAGTGTTTCTATGTATATGCATATTGCTTATATGGCAGCGATGGGAGGTCTGCTGATTCAGCTACATGTGTCGGTGACTATCCTCAATGCTTTCAAAAACTAGAGATTAGCTTTCTGTTTCTGCAATTGTAAAGTGTCTCAATATCGTCGAGTATTCCAAAGATTCTCATTTTTCAAGACTGTTAATTGTTAGAGATGTACTGCATGATGCAACGTAATTGACAGAGTGCAGTGGTAATCATGGCAGAATATCTCATATTGGACTAAAGGGGGTTTCAAATGTGAAATTAGTATGTTTTCTTCACTGTTGATATTTCCGGGGGGGGGGGGGGATTTCCAGTTGGGTATTACAGGAGGGCACACAACTTGTGGGGGAGAGGGATGCTCATGCCTCACCAAGCCACCCCTATGTATACCAAGTTCGAAATAAGTGATCTGATCTCACCACAGCTCGCACATTGACTGGCCATTATATTTTTGATGTTGTTGACTGATGATGTTTTT
Source organism: Holothuria leucospilota (assembly GCA_029531755.1). Classification (NCBI taxonomy): domain Eukaryota; kingdom Metazoa; phylum Echinodermata; class Holothuroidea; order Aspidochirotida; family Holothuriidae; genus Holothuria; species Holothuria leucospilota. The sequence goes on along the minus strand of JAIZAY010000094.1, from coordinate 39,246 downwards.
TCTATGCTACATGGCACATGGCAAGATCTGCACATAAAAGATATTGAAACCTTACAAATGTATCAGATTTCATGAAAAAAAAAACAGTCCATTCAATAGTAAATAATGACAAAAAGATTCTGAGGCAATGTGACCACATGACCTTAAAGTCTGTGACCGGGAGAAGAACTAGAGGTGTTTCTCAACAAATTTAAATTCGTACTTCTGGGTTTGGATCAGGACACATAGTAAACACTATGACCTAGCTCTTTCACATAGGACCCATATGAAAAGCCATCACGATTGAAAAATGTCCATTTTAATATATGATTAGTACCATACCTTTTATGTATTGATTAAATATAACTGATACATATGGTTTTTTTGCTGTTCGTGCAGGTAAAAAATCCTTACAAGCTGCTTGCAGAGGACTCATTCACAGAGTTTAGGCACTTCTGTGAGCAGGTGGAGGCCTTGGATTTGCGACAAAACAACCAAAGTCCAGTATGTCCAGAGGTTAACAACTACAGATTTTAAACAATTTTAAGAGTTTTGACTCATGTCTCTGGAACAGAGTTAATGTTGATTAATCCCATTACATCCTCAGTGGACATCCACCCCCACCTCCCCACCCCTTCCTCCTCTGAAAAATAAGGAGATCAAGTAAGTCGATGTGGGAATGAAAAACAAAAAAACGATCCCTTTGGCTAGATGCGATCCAGATATTTGCTTGCTCCGTAAAACATCACAAGTTTACATAATGGAAACATTTTTTTTCACTTTGTTATTTAACTGACCTAATTATAAATGACCTAAAAATTGTTGATCAATTTCATCAACTTAAGTTTATGTTAACTGTTTAATAATGTTGGGTTAACACATTCACAAAAAGAGAAAGATCGGTTTCACATACATAGGATGATCACATGCTGCATACATTGTTTGCACAGTTTAAGAATATTGCATTAAAGTATTGTGTATGAATGTTTTGTAATTAATAATAATAATAATAATAATAATAATAATAATAATAATAATAATAATAATAATAATAATAATAATAATAATAATAATAATAATAATAATAATAATAATAATAATAACAATAATGATAACAATAATAATAACAATAATGATAACAATAATGATAACAATAATGATAACAATAATGATAACAATAATGATAACAATAATGATAACAATAATGATAACAATAATGATAACAATAATGATAACAATAATGGTAACAATAATGGTAACAATAATGGTAACAATAATGGTAACAATAATGGTAACAATAATGGTAACAATAATGGTAACAATAATGGTAACAATAATGGTAACAATAATGGTAACAATAATGGTAACAATAATGGTAACAATAATGGTAACAATAATGGTAACAATAATGGTAACAATAATGGTAACAATAATGGTAACAATAATGGTAACAATAATGGTAACAATAATGGTAACAATAATGGTAACAATAATGGTAACAATAATGGTAACAATAATGGTAACAATAATGGTAACAATAATGGTAACAATAATGGTAACAATAATGGTAACATGACGATGATGACTATGATGACGATGATGATGATGATAATTATGATGATGATGATGATGATGATGATGATAATGATCATAATGATCATAATAATAATAATAATAATAATAATAACAACAACAACAACAACAACAACAACAACAACAACAACAACAACAACAACAACAACAACAACAACAACAACAACAACAACAACAACAACAACAACAACAACAACAACAACAACAACAACAACAACAACAACAACAACAACAACAACAACAACAACAACAACAACAACAACAACAACAACAACAACAACAACAACAACAACAACAACAACAACAACAACAACAACAACAACAACAACAACAACAACAACAACAACAACAACAACAACAACAACAACAACAACAACAACAACAACAACAACAACAACAACAACAACAACAACAACAACAACAACAACAACAACAACAACAACAACAACAACAACAACAACAACAACAACAACAACAACAACAACAACAACAACAACAACAATAACAATAACAATAATAATAATAATAATAATAATAATAATAATAAAACAATAACAATAATAAAACAATAACAATAACAATAACAATAACAATAACAATAACAATAACAATAACAATAACAATAACAATAACAATAACAATAACAATAACAATAACAATAACAATAATAATAATAATAATAATAATAATAATACTAATACTAATAATAATAATAACAACAACAACAACAACAATAATAAATTTGCTCACGTATATCCGAATGTTCACTTGTAGTGGAAATTAAGTGTGAGCATTTGAAATCATAACATTTAATTCCATTCACTTACATGGTTGACATGAATAATACTTTGCAGAATGATGATAAACTCTTTGTTAGCATGGATGCAATACTTGGTTTGAAGAGGTGGAAGAAGTCTGGTCATTCAGAGACTCCTCCACGACATGGCACCATATTCTTTCTCGATCAAATGACTGTTGACCAGTTTTCAGCAGGATACAACTGCAGTGCAATGGATTCGACATTGGTAAAAATTCATCTTGCAAGTTTGAATGAATTGTAACAGCAAAACATATATTTTTCCTAAGGCAAACTTAGTGCCATGTATTTTACCAGGTGTTGAGACTGACGTAGAGAGACAGATATGTATGCACTTACATACATACGTACACATAAAAACACACCTACATACACGCATACATACATGCATACATACATACATACATACATACATACATACATACATACATACATACATACATACATACATACATACATACACCCATAAGCACCCTCGCTTCCTTACCGGGACACGAGAAATGTCCCAGTAGGGGAAAGACTGGAATTGCACAACAGCGAAGCTGCCAGAGATCTAGACAATCAGAGGTGGCCGCTTGAGGGCGGGCTGCGGTGCCGTGCAAGCACGTGCAGCCGCGCGTGAGAGCTCGTTGCAGTGACGGAATTTTCGGGCAGCTACGCCAGTTTCGAGCCGCGCGTAAGCTAGGAAAGACGTGCGAGAGCGAAAATCTCGGCTAAGGCCGCGTGTCCCGCTAAGGACATGTTGGTGAGTGCTTACATACATACATACATGCATACATACATACATACATACATACGAAGTAAGTTGGTTCTATTCCTACAGGGGTGTAACGATTTCCAGGCAGAAGATTTAGAAGGTTTATGAGACTGGTGTGTTTGGGGCAGTGTGCCGGCATGAGATGCCCATTAAATTTTTCAGCCTAAAGCAAGGTGAAAAGTTGGTTCATGTTTTTCTTCATCTTTTCTATTGTTATCCATGTTTGTTACATGGAGTCAAGGTCCACAAAGAAACTGAGCTTTGTAGTTGTGAGGAACCATATGACAGAAGGGTGATAACTTTTATCGTATGTAGTTTATGACCAAATTTGCTTCAAATTCAAATGTGTTTAAATAAGTTGACTACTACATTTGAACTGTCATACATCCTTAGAAGGATGGATCAGATTATTGAGCAGAAGTGTTGCATTGAAATGAATACATCAATGCCATCAGAAATGGTGTGCCCCTCCCACCCGGTACAAAGGTGTATGTACATGAATAGTGAGACTGATTGAAGGTATTGCCATTGGAGATACATACATCATATTGGCTAAAAGTATTTCTCCATGACAGTCATGGTTGAAGCCAATTATAGATTGGTCTATACTGATAAAAGCCGTGTTAAAAGGAAATCTAGCAGGAAATTTTCACATTTGGTAATATAATATTTGTGTAGTGGTATATAAGTGTACAGTGACAGCACTTTTACATGGAAGCCTAATCGTTATTAATTAGAGTAATGTTATGTGTCTGCTTACACACCATGCAAGCATGCAAGCATTTAGGGTTGCTCTGCCAATGAAATTAATATTGCAACAGTAATATTGATTCGCAGTGCTGTATATTGAAGCATTCCTTCATGTGTGTGCAAGTGTGCTTGTGAGTCAAAATGCATAGACAACTTAATGAGATATGGAACAATTTCACACATTTATGCGGAAACAGCTATGCTAAGCCTAAAATAGTTGACAAATGATATCCAGAACATGAACACAACAGAGGGCGAATGACTATACATATTTCCGCATGCTGCGGGTTAGAGAGTATCTTCGACCATGCAGTCCTCATGGAGGTGCCGCTACCAAGCTGCCTGTGTCGGGGCTTAAGCAGTGCATAATTGAAACTGTATAAGAAGAACAAAAATTAATCAGTCCAATGTTGATGTACACAGAAAAGCATGAGCAAAAAGCAATACAAAGCATGTTCTCACAATGGTTTCACGTGCATAAAGCCATGCATTAATAAATCCATGGCATCAATAAAACAGCATAAAAAACTGATACTTGCATGTGAGCTTGCTATCTTTTTTTCTTTCTTTCCTTTTTAAGACTGGGCAATGCTATTTTTCTGTGGAAACATCTGCTGCAGAAGAAGCCTCCCAGTATCGAAATGTATGTTCTTCATGACATCGCATGCAACCTTCAGGCACATTTCAAGGTAAGCCCAATACTTACAAAGTGAATCGAATTTACTAACTACAAAGCCTGTATCCCAGTGTATATAAGGTTTAGGGTTAGGGTTAAGGATATGCACTTTCTCGGCCAAGAAATTACTTATCCATAGTATTGGTTATGTCAGTGGTGATACAACGAGTATGCAGGTTTGTGAAATATGACACAGTGCATTGCGTAAGCTTCTGATGTGTGCTGAGGCCTGCACATCTTCAAATTTGTTCCAGTTTTGTACAACATTTACACGACACGCCATGAAAGCCCCCTTACAGAAACGCACACCTCTAAATTCCTGATATATAGGCCTTTGTCCGGGTTTGTCAGCAGAACGTTATACTCATGCACGATTGATAGACGATTATCACTTTGGCAACTGCCAGTACTGCTTTTCTCTGTAGAGCTGTTCTGGGGAAAGATAATCGGCTTAAGAGAGATAAGAACTGCAGACAGGAAATGAGAGTCACTGGTCAGAGGACTCAAGAAATCAACATTACATGCCAGGCTGCACAGTTTCTGTCAAAATCTGTAAGAGGCCTTACTTGGCATGAAAAAATAGTTTTGTACAACTGAGACATCTGAGCACATGCTCTCAAACTGCTGAAACCCATAAGATATATCAATGATGAGCTCTGTGCTTTATGGTTAAGTTAGAGAATGTATTGTATTGCATCTAAGAGCCTCATCAGATGAAACAGTCATGGAGGTGAATAGGTTACAGACTGGTGATGCAAAAATTATCCAAATAATGCTCGTTGCTCGATTTGACTCTTCGGCAGTGGTTCAGAGAGGTGTGCCCCTCCTGTCAGTTGAGAATTTAATTAAATACGTTATATATTCAAGGAGACTGTCTTGTCCATTAAACAGTGGTCCATTGAGCGTGGTTAGCAGTAAAGATAACTACACAAAATTGACTTACTCAGTGAGCATAAGTACCACTGAGAGAATTTGGCAAATTCCTGCAGGTGTTCATCCATATTGTCTAAACAGCTTCCCGATTCTGAATTTATACCCTCTTGTTTTCATGCAATGTTTCACATGAATAATATAATATCCACCTTACTTGTTGGTTGGTATTTTAACTGTGTTCTCTGTAGCAGTTTTGGGTGAAGCAAATTACATTGTCCATGCAAGTTAGTCACAACAACCTCACCTGAAGAGTAATCCACCAATAATTTTAACCCCACCTTTCATACATCATTGCAGTTTCTATCATTTAACTGTGTTCTTTCATGTGTTTTTTGATAACAAAAGCAAGGTGTAAGAATTTTTCATATCAACTTTGCAGGTGGCAGACAAACGAGCAGGAGCAGTTGAGCAGCTGTTACCACAGGTCCACCTCGCTGTTCCAGCATTCCATGTGTATGGGCACAAACCAGACTGCCAGGTACCAGTACTTAAAGGAAGAAGTCTTGGAAAAATGGAATGTTCTAAACTCAATTCGTATTTTGATATTTTGTGATTTATGGGCATAAGTTGAAACTAGAACTGATATTATCATATTTTGAAGATCCAGCAACCATGACAATTATGATATGGCCAGCTTGAAGGCATTAGTTTATCTGATACGCATGATTATGGGCTGCATTGTACCTTACAGTGTCATCTTCACCAGTGTATAATATTCTGGGACATACAAGTGTTTGTACGGTCTAGCTATTGATTGCACAGTTGGTACACTATGTGAACAATCGGTACATGTTAATCTGATGGCGCAGGCAGCAAAACCAAGCTAGGAATATTTATTTTCCGTTACATGCAAAGGGGGCAAATTGAACATTTGGTCCTTTATGAATGCTGCGCCTGAATAAATTCATGTTATGTCTACCAGGTTCTATTTTTTTCTTCTTCCTAGATGAAACTTAGTCCACGACGCCTTGAAGGATTCTGTCTCAGTGATGGTGAGCAAGTTGAGAGGTTATGGTCATTCCTTAGGGAGTTTGCCTAAATTACTAAGGAGATGACACCATCAAATCGAATTGATGCTTTGAGTGACGCCCTCTTGCATTATGGAAGACGAATGGGCAGAAACCTTGGTATGAAATATAAGCAGGCAATAGCTTAGCTGCTTTTCATATTTAGCTGAATGTGCTTTTGTCTTTTAGCTGTTATGCTTTTGATAAAGTTTTCTCTTATCGATGTGAAGGGCAGCAATGCTTTTGTTCCCATATTTTGCCTAACTTTGATGGATTCTGCATTATGATTCACACAATATACAGAATGTGAAATTTGGTGAATGCATACAGAGAAGTGCCAGACTTGTCTGAAACCAGTCAATAAAAACATAACATTTAACAGATTTGGACAATACCATATAATTTCAGTCATCTTATTACATGCAACTTTTCTACCTTGCCATCATATGATGTAAGATTTGATTCGTGGCCTATTATTGCACTTAAATTAAAGGAGCTGTTACATTATTGCTAAGTAGACTTTTCAGGTGACAGACAGCAAGCAGGTGGATGTGATTTATAGCATCACTCTGATTGGTATGTGATGGCTCATGCAGATCACTCCACGGGACGTCCATTTGAGAAAAGTTGAATCGTGGTGAATGGTTCAACCATTCCTATTTTTAATTTGTTCATGATGACTATTCAAAACCATGTGTAAGTCATATAACTTTTAAAACCATTTAGAGAGATTTAAACATTTCAAATCCATTCCGATCAGATTTAAGTAAGTTTTCAGCTGAGTGTTACGTTATCCTGGTCAGTAGTGTTCCAGATGAATAGCAGACAACTCACCTAATGTAGTGTGTGGATTTTATGCTGTGAAAATCCCAGTGTTCATGCAACGATGTAGAAATCCCGAGGAAGTCTATGAGAGCATTGGGATCTGGCTAACCAGTCTACAAAAGCCCAGTTTACACTATCAACATTTAGGAACACATGTCGGCACATGTTGCTGACACAACGACACAGAAATTTTGTCCTTGTATACAATAGACACATGTCACGGACACATGTTGTGACACACGTGAGCAACATTTTATCAAAAATGAGCGGGAAAGCATGATTTTGGAAGGAAGATGGATGATTCAGAAAGGATTGGGAAGATTTGTTTTGGGGGCAGCTGCAGTATTATCGGCAATTGTTGCAAAGAGGAGAAGGAAATGGTGAAAGGTACAAAAAAAGAGGCTATGGACAAGGCCCTAGGGTCACCATGGGGAAACAATATGGGGCTAACCACTGTCTCCTGAAGGAGCTCAGGTTGGGAAACAGGCCCTCAGAGGTAGCACCAGGTGGAGGGTAGGGCCAGTTGGGGAAGGCTGGCCCCCCTCCATTGGGGAAATTTTTCAGTTTCTTCGGGAAACCATTATGTATACAGTAAAATATATTGTCCCCAACAACGGTCAGTCGCCCCGACGATTTACTTAATGTTGGTCTGATTTAGGACAAATCCTTCAAAGAAATACCCAAATTTTCCAATATATTCTTCGTTAAAAACTCAATTTCTTTCAAAAATTTGATAATGAAAGCCCAACTTTTTCAAACATGAGCAAAAATTTAGCTTCAAACATCGTTTCAGCACTCTGTTGCCCTTGTCGAGGCTTCAGGTGGCTGCCCCTCCCTCGGGGAGATTGGCCCCCCTGTCGGGCACATCCTGGCGCCACCCCCGCAGGCCTTCTTATATGAATTCCCTGCATATGGATGAATTGGCCTTCTACGAGCTTTTGTCTAAAGTTGAATCTCTTATAAGAAAGCAAGACACTCATCAAAGGGCCCCATTCCTGCAGGAGAAAGGCTTGCGATAATATTGCAATATCTTGTATCAGGATAGAGCTCCAGAAAAAATATGACCATCCTTGACAATTTTCTTGAGTTTGTCACTAATTATGACTAAAAAGGTTTGTGATAATTCTAGGGTTAGATGCCACTGAAAAAAGCTGGTGAACTACTCCTCTAGACTTCACATTAAGAAATCTCAGCTTCTATTAGAGAGTTGTCAATGAGTGGATATAGTCTGCCTGAGTGGGTTGTTAAGTCTACTTCTTTCCACTGCTTCAAAGTTAACACTGACAAGTACTATTTCCACTGTGGTAGAATCTGATGTTACTGGGTTTTCACTGGGTGTTTTCGGGTTTGGACCTTATGGAATTTTATTTAGTTACAGACTCAAGTTTCTTTTACGTAACGGTGATATATATATATATATATGTATATATATATATATATATATATGGCAATAAAATAAAAAATTTTAATTTAAATGTAGGCCTACCATATTGCCAAGAAAAGTTGCCATCCTGTCAGTAAATCATGCTTTCCATGCTTTACAACATATACCCAGGAACAGGAAAAAATGTTTGTAAATTTGGAATGAAATCATATCAGAGTGTTCAGCCCTATACTGTAGCTCCCCCTTACTACTGAAGGCTAGGTTCATTATACTGCACATATTATACATTAGGCTATGGTCAAAGTACAAATTCCCTTATTGAGGAAAGACACCCGGTAGGGAAAACCTGGCCACCTAAAGCTTGCGATGTTATTACGAATAGTTGTTTAGGGTCTAGTGCACATTTCAGGCAAATGTTTTGAGCATTCAAAATTGATTCGGATTATTTTCCACTCTGATGAATGAAATTGCACTGCATGTGGGCACTTACTGGGCTAGTCTTTATGGGTCCCCTATGGGAAAAAGCTGGGGTTACTGCATGAGGGCATCATCGGGACTGGCCTATATGGGTACCATGTGGGAGGTAGCTGGACCAATGCATATGGGCTTTTAATGGGCTGGCCTGTATGGGTACCATATGGGAATACACTGTGTCAACGCATATGGGCATTCAGTGGGCTGACCTATATGGGTCCCACATGGGAAACACTGGGTCAGCGCATATGGGCATTCACTGGGCTGGCGTTTATGGGTCCCTTGAGGAAAAAAGCTGGGTTACCGCACGTAAGCATTATCTGGGCTGGCCGATATAGGTACCATATGGGAACAAGCTGGGCCAATGCACATGGGCATTTACTGGGCTAACATACATGGATACCATATGGGAAAACACTGGGCCACTGCAAATGGGCATTTACTGGGCTGGCCTATATGGGTACCATATGGGAAAAACCTGGTATGCTGAACGTGGGTATTCACCGGACTTGCCCATATGGGAAATTATGGGGTCATGTACTGTATATATAAGTGTTTACTGGGCTGGCTTATCATGTGGCAAAAAGCTGTGCTATTGTATGTTACATGCATGTTCAAGGGGGTGTGAGAGTCGGTAGGCAGGATCCTCAGGAGGATTTCCACCCTCAACATGAAACATCACTCCGTAGCGTACCGAAACTTTGGTTTAAGGTGTCAAGGGAAATGGTTTTGTGCCCCTGACTAGTAAGTTGCAATCAAAGTATCACCCTCCGGTAGCCCGCTTGCCTGGGGTTCGCCCCTCAGAGCGTAGAGTTACGCCACTGTCATTGCGTATGATTTCAGGGCCGTAACCTGAGCAAAATCTCTTGAGGGCAGTTCCAACAGAGCGCCATCATCACTTAGCACGTGGTGTATTAGAAATCTCAGGGGGCATTTGCCCCCCGTCCCCCCTCAGGCTACGGCCCTGGCTTTCAAATTAAAGAAGAAAACGTTGTTGGCACTTGTATGAACATCCAATCGTTTCTCTTTCTCCTGATAAATTTTTACCACTGTAGTTTACCTTATTATTGCATATTCTGGTAAACCAATTTTTACTCTGCAAGTTAACTTTGTATTAACATAAAGATTATTTGTGAAGTTTCAGGTCTACTTGACAATTGCCCTTTAGCTCGCTGATATCTACGCACGCACATATGTACAATTTTGCCGCCTTCTTCAAAACAAATATTTTTGGCGCGCATCATGAATTACACGTACGTATATCTTGTACCGCCCTTTTTTTTATCCAATCAAAGTATCGGTTACTATCGATTATTCATTATCGAGATGCAACACACTTTTGATTTTTTGCGATCTAGCACACTCAATTACCTTGCAAACCCTTCAGAATCGCTAAAAGAGTAAACCTCAACCTTTTTCTGATTTTAAAACAAATTTCTTGAAATGAAACGTCGGTTTTACTGTGTTTTGCCATAAATAATAATTAGGACGTAATGTTGCTGTAGGTGGATCGATCGATCGCACAGCTGCTCAGAGGGATCAGATAATACGTGTATGTCGTCGTACGTAAGAATATGCAACAGCTTAGATACGTATCGTGCATATTGATAGTACGTACGTACCGCGTACCACGTTCCGTACGTACCGACCTCGCACTACTGCAGGAATGCAAGGATAACTAACACGTCGGCCTCTGGTCCTAGGTTTGTCCAAGTTCTGAATATTCTGATCCTCATTTATAACAGGTAAGTTACCAGCTATGATTTTAACAAAAGATGTTATAATGAGCCGTGGGCAAATTTATCGGTGAGGGTTTTATGTGAAACAGTTCATTGGCATCAGGCCCGCCGGGTAACCCTGATAGCACAAAAACGATGGGCCAACGTTGGAAGAAGGTTGAAGTTTTTGTTGGAACCACATTGGGGAAATGTTATTTGAAGGTTGGCTGCTCATTGTGAAAACGTTGGCCCACTATATTGGCTAAGCAATGGTCCAACCTTGTGCAACTGTCCACCCAACATGTTGAATTGACAATGGCTCAACGTTAAGCCAATGTTAATCCTGCAAGTTGTTGCAATACAGGGCCAACATTACAACAACTTTTATCCAATATGTTGTTGTTACAGTAGACCAACGTTGGAAGAATGTTGTAGGTATTGTTGGAACCACATTGGGAAAATGTTATTTGAAGGTTGGCTGCTCATTGTGAAAACGTTGGCCCAATATATTGGCTTATCAATGGACCAACGTTGTGCCACTGTCCACCCAACATGTTGAATTGACAATGGCTCAACGGTGTGCCAATGTTAATCCTGCAAGTTGTTGCAATACAGGGTTAACATTACAACAACTTTTATCCAATATGTTGTTGTTACAATGGACCAACGTTAGAAGAATATTGTAGGTATTGTTGGCAGCACATTGGGAAAATGTTATTTGAAGGTTGGCTGTTTATTTCGAAAACGTTGGCCCAATATGTTGTTTAATCAATGGACCAACGTTGTGCCACTGTCCACTCAACATGTTGAATTGACAATGGCTCAACGGTGTGCCAATGTTAATCCTGCCAGTTGTTGCAATACAGGGCCAACATTACATTTTTTATACAATATGTTGTTGTTACAATGGACCAACGTTGGAAGAATGTTGTAGGTATTGTTGGCAGCACATTGGGAAAATGTTATTTGAAGGTTGGCTGTTTATTTCGAAAACGTTGGCCCAATATGTTGTTTAATCAGTGGACCAACGTTATGCCACCGTCCACCCAACATGTTGAATTTACAATGTTGCAACGTTGTTCCAACGTTAATCCTACAATCTGTTGCACCAAAGGAGCAACAAGTTGTACATAGTTGGCATTATGTTGGGCCAACTACATTATGCCTGTTTTTTAGAACTTCCCTCAAATGACTGCTCATTATGAGATACCATAATGAAATATCTCAGAGAAGTTACCTTCTGCAAGTTTAAAAGCTACCAGCATTGTTACTTATATGCTCGAGCTAGCCACTTTTAAAAGCAGTAGGATTTTAATATAAATCATGAATGTTCATTTGGCTATTATATATATTCGGTGAGACGTCTTTGTTATTGTTAACCCTAATAACACAATTTTTTCATGATATTCCAATTTCTCCTTCTTTTAGTTGCATTGTACAACTGAGAAGCATGATTTTCTGCAATAATTCACCATTACCAGTCACAATTTATTTCAATCAGACCTGTTTTGAGGGATTAACAAAAATTTGCTATTAAAAATTCAGAATGTTCCATTCAGATGAAAGGTGTATAAACCTGGTGCTCCAACATAATTCTTTAGCATTTAAACATTTTCCTTAAATTGTCTTGGCAGAACTTTCTACTAGAAAAGTAAACATTTTGCAAAATATTCACTGTGAATGTAAAATTTAGAAACAGCTGCTATTAAAGGAATTGTGAGGTTGGCTTGATACCAAAATGATCGGGTAAATATTATTTAAGTGGACTATGGTTGGGCCAATGTTGGGCCACTTACCGGTTGCTAACCGAAACTAATGTCAGTTAGTTAGATAGGGTTTAACGGCACACCAACACGAATGTGTTATATAGTGTCAGCAAGTAAAAAAGTAAAAGTAAAATTTGGGAGAAAGTTAGCTAAAAAGGGTAAGGATGGGGCATAATCGTATTTGAAATGTCAACACGAAAGCAAGCCCGGGAGTCATGACAAAACGTCTTATAAAGGTCACTTTCCTTGAGAAATTCCAGGATGAGATAAGGGTCTGTCTGTTGAAATAACGTTTTCAGGTCTGGCACAGTGTAGTACTTCTGACGAATATGAGAGTACTCACAACAGTCTACGAGAATGTGACTGACGGTGACAGCACAATCACATGGGATACAATATGGTCTCTCGTCACCATGAAGCAAGTAGGAATGGGTAAGGTAAGTGTGACCGATACGAGCCCTAGTCAGGACTATATCGTCTCGTCGCTTTCTGGGGACTGCATTACTCACAGTCTTGACCGTTGGTTTAACTCGGTACAATTTGTTCTCGGGGAAAGAATCCCACAGTTCCTGCCACTTGGATTTTATGTAGCAGTTGATCTGAGAACGATAATCAGTGTGGGGGATGTAGAGGTTGGTAACGTCCATCTGTAGGGCTTCTTTAGCTAGTGCGTCGACCTTTGCATTTCCCCGTATGCCCACGTGACTCGGAACCCACGCAAGCACAACTGATTTCTGCAGTCTCACCAAATTGGAGTAAGCCTCACGGAGAGCTATTATAGAAGGGTGTTTTTGCTCATGACCTTTAAGTGCTAAAAGGCTGGACAGGGAGTCTGTGAACACACTGCACGGGTGGCTGTCCGAGATTTCGATCAGATCGAATGCCATCTTAAGTGCCTGGAGTTCGGCAGTAAATATTGATGCATCATCCGGCAGTCTGACTTGCAAGAATACATCTCGGCCTGTCGCTGCAGCTGCAACCCTGTTCGTCGCTTTGGAACCGTCAGTATAGTTTGCATGATAACGACGGTACTTATGTCTCAGCTCATTAAAGCTGGCACGGTACACCAGGTCATTTGTTGAGTTCTTTAGGTGATTCCTCAAACTAAGGTCAATAACTGGCTCGACTAACTTTCAGGGAGGAGTGATGGAGAAGGTAAACTGCGCTACGAAATCGGGGTTGGTACACACCTTTGATAGTGCTTCCTTAACGCGAGTAGCAAATGGGGGGGACAACTGCTGGTTTTGCGAGGTAAATGTGACTAAACCTATGATTGAAGGCCGTCTCAAAGGTCGGGTTGTGTCTATGGCTCCTTAGTTTCATGGCAAATTGGAGTGACAATTTCTCCCATCTGATCTGAAGGGGTGGTTCGTTCGCTTCGATGTAGATACTCTGCATCGGAGACGTACGAAAAGCTCCCAGGCAGATTCGAAGACCTTGGTTATGGATAGGGTGCAGTTTTCTGAGGTATGACTCACGTGCTGAGCTGTAAACAACACAACCATAATCAAGTTTGGACCTAACAAGTGATCTGTAGAGGCGAAGCAAAACAGGACGGTCAGCGCCCCAGTCCATCTTTGAGACGACCTTCAACAGGTTTAGAGCTCCTTGGCACTTCCGCCTCAGATGGTCGATATGGGCTTTGAAGTTGAGCTTACTGTCGAGTATTAGGCCTAGGAACTTAGTGTGGGGAACAACTGGGATGTGAACACCGTTCAAGTTCAGGTCCGGGTCGCAATGCGCACCTCTCCGGTTGCAAAAGTGCATGCAAACAGTCTTTGTCCGAGAAAAACGGAATCCGTTTTGGTCAGCCCAGTGTTGGATCTTGTTCAGGTAATTTTGCATTAGTCTCTCTACAGACCTCATGTTCCTTGAGGAACAGGTAATAGAGAAATCCACAAACAAAGACTTTTCAATCCCAGTGTTCACCACATTAGCGATGCTGTTTATTTTCATAATAAAAAGAGTAACGGACAGGATGCTGCCTTGAGGGACACCCATCTCCTGATTATGTAACTCAGACAATACACTCCCTACACGGACTCGAAACACACGATCTTTCAGGAAGTTTTTAATAAAAAGTGGCATTCTGCCCCTCAGACCCGCATTGTACAAGTCCTTTAGAATACCATATTTCCATGTTGTATCATATGCCTTTTCCAGGTCGAAGAACACCGATACAACATGGTGTCCGCGAACAAAGCCGTCACGAATTGTGGACTCTAGGCGGACGAGTTGGTCAGTGGTACAATGGCCAGGTCGAAAGCCACTTTGAAAACTAGTTATCAGACTGTTGGTTTCAAGGAACCAAACCAGACGAGCATTAATCATTCGTTCAAATGTCTTGCACAGGCAGCTAGTTAACGAAATAGGGCGATAGTTTGTAGCCTGGGTCGGGTCCTTGCCCGGCTTAGCGATGGGAATGATGGTGGCCTCCCGCCAAGCAGCTGGAAAATTGCCATTTTCCCATATACCGTTGAAAATATCTAGTAAAACCAGTAAGGAGTCATCTGGAAGGTGTTTTAAGAACTGGTAGTGAACTTCATCTTGGCCAGTGGCAGTGTCACTGCTTCTCTCGGGAGCAATGCGAAGTTCCGTGATGTTGAAGAGGCTGTTGTAGTTCTCAGAGTTATCTGAGGTGAAGTTTACTTTCTGTTTTTCAACGGTATATTGGAATGCCTGAAAGGCTTGGGTGTAGTGATTGCCTGAGGAGTTTGATTCAAACTCATCTGCAAGCAAATTGGCAATATCTGCTGTTTCTGTGCATTTGCTACCGTCTGGTTTGGTTATGTGCAGAACGGAGGAACTGAGCTGCTTCCCACTAATTTTTCGTACCATATCCCATGCTTTTTTGACTGGGGTAGAGGAGTTAAGTTGAGAGATGTACTGTTTCCATGACTCCCGCTTGCTGGTTTTGATGATGCGCCGTGCTTTGGCACGGGCATTAAGGTACTTTCTTAGATTAAGATTATTAGGGCACTTCTTAAAGATATAAAGGGCCTTTTTGCGATCTTTGATCGCTTTTTCACAATCCGTGTTAAACCACGGCTTGTGTTTACTACGTGGATTTGCAGAGGACTTAGGAATAGTTTTGGTAGCAATATTCACCAATAGTTGTGTAAAGTGGGAGATCTTGTCTTGTAAACCGTCAAAAGCGTCCTTGACGATCGTGTTGCGGCAAAGAATTGCTATTCAGCTTTTTGAAGCTGCCACCTGGGGACTCTCTCTTCGGGCATTGGGTAGACAATATCGATTAAAAGGGGATAGTGGTCATTGCCACATTGGTTATTGTGGACTCTCCACTGAAGGTCCATCAGAATTGCCGGAGACCACATTGAGAGATCAATAGCTGAACGAGATCCAGAGGGTGGATGAATGTAGGTAGAAGACCCATCATTCAAAAGGCATAGATTCGAAGCAGCAATCACAGACTCAATTAAACCACCCATCTGGTCGGTGTTAGTACAGCCCCACATGTCACTGTGTGCATTGAAATCCCCCAGCAGTAGAAATGGCGTGGGCAACTGGTGAACTAGCATGTCACACACAACTGTTGGCTGACTTTTGTTGGTCCAACGTCAGTTAAAGGAATGAAAGCCAACTGTTGGCCGTCTTACGTTAGCCCAACGTTTGATAAGTTAAAAAATTCCAACAGTTGGGTGCTAAACGTTGGTCAAACGTTAGTGCAACATTGTAATGTCGTACGGGCGGCAAAAAAATGTTGGTCTTAAGCTGGACCAACACTCTTTTGCCAACACAACACATTACCAACGCTTGCCAACATTTACCAACTATTTTCCAACGTTGGTCCAATGTATTGTGCTATCTGGGAAGTTAGGCGAAGCTAGGCCTACGCCTAAAGTATATATATTTAAGGCACAGAAATTGGCGCGGGCCCGAAATTGACGCACCTTAAAAAAATTACCAGCTACCACCGTAGCAACGTTACTGTAGCGAGCCTAACGTTTTTGAACCTATCCAGTATTTTGTTTTTCACGATAATGAATCCATTTCAGGTACGTGCAGATCTAAATATGTTAGTTAGTTAGATGGGACTTAACGACACATCAACACTAATGTGTTATGTAGTGTCATCTAGATAAAAACGGTAAAACTAAAAAGTAAAAACGTTGGGGAAAATCCTAAAATGTCTAGACAAAAGCAAATGCGGGAGTCATGTCAGAATTTTCTGTAGAGGGTACTTTCTTTGAGGAAGTCTAAAATGAGAGAGGGGTCTACGTGCTCAAACAATGTCTTCAGATCTGGCGCAGTGTAATACTTCTGACGAATATGGGAGTATTCATAGCAGTCCACGAGAATGTGACTGACGGTGACATCGCAATCACAGGGGATACAATATGGTCTCTCTTCCCCGTGGAGCAAATAAGCATGGGTGAGGCAAGTGTGGCCGATTCGTGCCCTAGTCAGTACCAAATCATCTCTTCGTTTTCTGGGGGTTGCATTACTCACAGTCCCGACCGTTGGTTTGACCGGGTAGAGTTTGTTCTCTGGGAAAGAATCCCACAGTTAATGCCATTTTGATTTTATATAGCCGTTGATGTTAGGGCGATAATCAGTGTGGGGTACTTGGAGGTTGGTAATGTCCATCTGTAGGGCCTCCTTAGCTAGCGTGTCTGCCTTTTCATTTCCGTGTATGCCCACGTGACTCGGAACCCACGCGAGCACAACTGACTTTTGCAGTCTCACCAAATTGGAGTAAATTTCACGGAGAGACATCACGCAAGGGTGTTTTTCCTCATGGCCTTGAAGAGCTAAAAGGCTGGATAGTGAGTCTGTGAAGACAATGAACTGGCGGTCGTGCGAGGTTTCGATCAGCTCGAATGCCATCTTAAGTGCCTGGATCTCAGCGGTAAATATCGATGCATCATCGGGCAATCTGACTTGCAAGAATGCATCTCGGCCTGCTGCTGCAGCTGCCACCTTGTTCGTGGCTTTGGAACCATCGGTATAGATTGCATGATAACGACGGTACTTATTTCTAAGTTCATTAAAGCTGGCACGGTACACCAGTTAATTGGTTGAGTTCTTGAGATGTTGTCTCAAACTAAGGTCAATAACTGGTTTGACTAACTTCCAGGGGGGGGGGGGGAGGGGGAGTGATGGAGAAGGTAAGCTGTGCTACAGAATCGGGGTTGGTACACACCTGTGATAGAGCTCCACCAACGCGAATAGCAAAAGGAGGGATAGCTGATGGTTTCCTTGTATATATGTCACCAAACTTATGGCTGAAGGCCGTCTCAAAGGTCGGGTTTTGTCTATGACTCCTCAGTTTGAGGCCAAACTGGAGTGACAACTTTTTCCATCTTATATGGAGGGGTGGCTCGTTCGCTTCGATGTAAAGACTCTGCACTGGGGAGGTACGGAAAGCTCCCAGGCAGATCCTAAGACCTTGGTTTTGTATGGTCAGGAGTTTCCTGAGGTATGACTCACGTGCAGAGCTGTAAACAACACAACCATACTCAAGTTTGGACCTCACTAGGGATCTGTATAGTCGAAGCAAAACGGGGCGATCAGCGCCCCAGTCCATCTTTGAGACGACCTTCAACAGGTTTAGTGCTCCCTGACACTTCCGCCTGAGATGGTCGATGTGGGCTTTGAAGTTGAGCTTATTGTCGAGTATTAGGCGAAGGAACTTAGTCTGAGGAACAACTGGGATGTGGACACCGTTCAAACTCAAGTCTGGGTCGCAATGGGCACCTCTCCGGTTGCAAAAGTGCATGCAAACAGTTTTGGTCCGAGAAAAACGGAATCCGTTTTTGTCAGCCCAACGCTGGATGTTATTCAGGCAATTTTGCATCAGTCTATAGATCTCATGTTCCGTGAGGAACAGGTAATAGAGAAGTCATCCACAAATAAAGACTTTTCAATCCCAGGGTTTACCACATTGGCGATGCTATTTATTTTCATGATGAAAAGAGCAAATGACAAGATGCTACCTTGGGGAACACCCATTTCCTGATTATGTACCTCTGATAACAAGCTCCCCACACGTACACGAAACACACGATCTTTCAGGAAGTCTTGAATGAAAAGCGGCATTCGGCCCCTCAGACCCGTACTGTGCAAGTCTTTCAGAATGCAGTATTTCCAAGTGGTATCATATGCCTTCTCCAAGTCAAAAAATACCGAAACAACATGGTGTCCGCGAACAAAACCGTCACGAACTGTAGATTCTAGGCGCACAAGTTGGTCAGTTGTACTGCGGCCACGCCGAAAACCACTCTGAAAACTAGTTATGAGATTGTTGGTTTCAAGAAACCAAACCAGACGGGTATTTATCATTCGTTCAAATGTCTTGCACAAACAGCTAGTAAGGGAAATAAGGCGGTAGTTTGTAGCCTTTGTTGGATCCTTACCTGGCTTAGCGATGGGAATGATGGTGGCTTCCCGCCAAGCAGCTGGAAAGTTGCCATTTTCCCATATACCGTTGAAAATATTTGATAACACCAGTTATCTGGAAGGTGTTTGAGGAACTGATAGTGAACTTCATCTGGGCCAGTGGCAGTGTCATTGCTTCTCTCGAGAGCAATGCGCAGTTCCTTGATGGTGGAGAGGTTGTTGTAGTCCTTAGAGTTGTCCGAGGTGAAGTTCACTTTTTGTTTTTCAGCGGTACGTTTGAACACTTGAAAAGTTTGGGAATAGTGGTTGCTTGAAGAGTTACATTCAAACTCGTCAGCGAGCAAATTGGCTATATCTGCCCTTTTTGTGCATTTATGACCGTCTGGTTTGGTTAGGTGTAGAACCCTAGAGTTAAGCTGCTTCCTACTAATTTTTCTAACCATGTCCCATGCTTTTTTGAGAGGTGTGGAGGAACTAAGTTTAGAAATATATTGTTTCCATGACTTCCGCTTGCTGGCTTTAATGATGCGCCGTGCTTTGGCACGGGCATTTAGGTAATTACTAAGATTGACATTGTTTGAAAACTTCTTAAAAATATTAAGCGGTTTTTTTTTGCGATGTTTGATCGCTTATTCACAATCCGTGTTAAACCACGGCTTGTGTTTACTACGTGGATTTGCAGAGGACTTAGGGATAGTTTTGGTGGCAATATTCACCAAAAGTTGTGTAAAATGGGAGATCTGGTCTTCAATGCCATCAAAAGCATCTCTGACGATCTCGTTTTGGCAGAGATGGCTAAATTCTGACCAGTCGGCTTTTTGGAGTTGCCACCTGGGAACTCTCTCTTCGGGCATAGGGTAGACAACATCTATTAAAATGGGGTAGTGGTCACTGCCACATTGGTCGTCGTGTACTCTCTACTGGAGGTCCATCAGAATTGCCGGAGAGCAGATTGAGAGATCAAGTGCTGAACGAGATCCAGAGGCTGGATGAATGTAGGTACAAGACCCATCATTCAAAAGGCATAGATCCGAGGCAGCCATCACGGATTCAATCAATCCACCCAACTGGTTTGTATTAGTACAACCCCACATGTCACTGTGTGCATTAAAATCCCCCAGAAGTAGAAACGGGGTGGGCAGCTGGTTAATTAGCATTTCTAGGTCATCTCGTTTCAGGTTATACCTAGGTGGAATGTACACCGAACACACAGTTACAGTGCGGTGAAGTGTAGCTCGAATAGCGACAGCTTGTAAATTAGTGTCCAGATGGATAGTGGAGTGTGGAACGGTATTTTTAACCAATATGGATGATCCCCCAATAGCTCTATTGTCAATGGGGGATACAACTGTTTTGTTGTATAAGTCGTACCCTTTATATGTGGTGTGGTCTGTGTCCCGAAGGAAGGTTTCCTGTAGGCAGATTATTAAAGGAGACCAGTCTGCTACAAAGCATTTGATCTCCTCGTAATTCGGTCTAAGTCCTCTGCAATTCCATTGTATTATAGCCGCAGGTTTCCCGAATGTCATCCTTTGGAAATCTGCGGCTTCTTAGAAGAGCCGGTGGAACCCCCCTTGCCAGACAGAACGTTCTGGCCACTGAGCTCCATAAGCTCTTCTCCTTCTCCCTCTCCCTCTCTCCCCTCTAACGAACCAAATCTATTGTGCAGCTGGATAGGGTCATCCGACCCTTTGCTTGGTTTTGTTTGTATTTTAATTTTAGGTGTGTTTCTTGGTTTTGTTGGTTCTGTCTTTGGTTTCTGTAGGTTTTTCGTTGGTTTTGGTGGTGGTTTAGGTTTCTGTTGTTGGGGTTTTGGTTGTGTAACATTTGTCAGTGTTTTCATCGTCTGTGTTGTGTTCGATGTTGTAGACTGCTGTGATGGTTTTGGAAAGGTTAGTGTTATGGGTTTTGGAAAGCTGCTGTCCATGGGCCAGGTCATATCAGTTTGGGTCGCAGCAGACACTTTCGCAGTCCTCACCGCTCCAGCATAGCTCTTCAGCTGTGAGTCCTGGGATTTGAAGGTGTCCCTAGCCTCTTTGTAGGTGATGTTGTTTGAGGCTTTCATTTTCTGTATCTGTTTTCCTCAATCCATTTTGGGCAGGTCTTGCTGTTTGCAGGATGGGAGCCTTGACAATTACAACATGTGGTGACTCCTCACAGGTTTCACTGGCATGTCCCTCCTGACCACACTTCTCGCAGGTTGCTGGTTTACTGCAACTGGACTTGAAGTGGCCATAGCGTTGGCAGTTAAAGCAGCCGGCAGGGTTGGGGATGTAAATCTCAACCCTGACCTGCATATAGCCAATCTTCAGTGTTTTTTTTTTGGGGGGGGGGGGTGGGTTTGGAGTGTTAAAGGTAAGGATGAAGGTGCCTGTAGGCTTCCTTACACCCTCCCTTACCACTGAAATGCGATGGAGGTGGCTTACCTTTTGAGATGCCAGGCCATCAAGAATCTCCTCATCAGAACAGTTCTTGATGTCCTGGCATCTGGTTACACCTTTTGATGAATTAAGTGACCTGTGAGGGGTCACCCGAACTGGAAAACCGACAAATGATTTCAGTTTTAATAGATTGTCTGCCTGAGTGCTGCGGTTGACCTCTACAAGGAGGTCTCCAGACCGAAGCCTCTTAATGGATTTTGGGGTGCCCACAACACCCTCGATGCCTTTCTGGACTGCAAAAGGGGACAGACTTGAGAGGGTTTTGTCATCACCATTACTGGTGACAAGAAACCTAGGCCACATAGGAGCTGCCTCTGGGTCAGAGCTAGACCCAGAGTTGCTCCTGAAACGTTTGCTTGCTAGTATAGTTGAATTTGAGGTATTCATAGTGAAAAAATTAAATTTCATCACCGGTGCTCCCCACCCACCATGGAGCCCAACAAGGGGACATCAAAGGTAAGTGGAAATTTACAGCACGAACCGATGCCAGGGATACACTAGTGATATACTCAAGGCCATTAAATGAATCAATAACCCCGATTGACCTGATTAAGCAGCCGCCTTCTGAGAAATTCACTTTTCTGATACACACAAGCAAGGTCCACTTGGTGACGGGTACATGACAAGTTGTTGCTATGTTAATAAGCAAAAGTTGAAAAGCAGTCAAGTGGAGATCTCAGGGCAAGACACCACCAGCCGATTGGTTGAACCAGGCCAATTCAACCTCCCGACTAGGTGAATTTGAGGCCAAAGTGGTGTGTTGCTAGGACCAAACCGCAGTTATAGCCTTCACTCAACCACCAGGACCCTCTCCTCCACCGACACGGGTCGCGACTCACGGCAAACAAGTCGTCCCTGTTAGTCGCCTCTTACGACATGCTGAGAAAGCAGCGGGCCTATTCTACATCCCCGTACCCGCACAGGGGGGATCTAAATATGATTATTTTTCAAGCTTTCAATAACTGCATCAAACCCTTGCGTATATTTTCAACATTTGGAAATAATACTCTAAAAAACAATGAAAATTACCTCGCCCTGGCCATGCACTGGCCTGAAGTCTGACATCATCGACGTACTTACGCATGTATAGTGTGTTGAGTGCATCGCCTAGGTCATAAGACTCTGTTTTGCACTCGGCCAAACTTTCCGTCTTTCTTAGGCCACTATAAAGGAGTAGTAGGAAATTCAAGGTGTGGTCTGCTTTGTGTGCACAACACTTCTTGGTATATAATTGTTTCCTTTTTTACTTTCAGTGGAGGTGTGTGAAATATTTTCATTACTATTCACTCCTAAAAGGTACTCCTCATTAAGACTGAGCTAAAGTTTTGTTTGCTTTGGCTTTAAGGCTTTATAAATCAATTTTTTTCTTATTTTGCTGTAGGGTAAAAGCTATCGTTTATACGATAAGAAGTCAGTGAAGAGGGCTTGAAACTTGTGAAAAAAAGATGGGCAGTAAGGAAAGCAGCAAAATTTTGCGGTGTTCCTGAGGCATCGCTCAGAAGATTGGTCAAGAGGGGGGCAGACAAAGTTGATGATTCAATGGGGAGAAGCCCAATCATCCCAAAGTACCATGAACAAAACTTAAGAACCACATCATTTATATGGCCAAAGTGGGTTTTCCAATGTCTCGGTTGGATGTTATAAACTAGCAACAGACACTGCAGTCTTTTTGGGACTGAAAGAAAATGATGGCAGGCTATTTACCAAACATTGGTTGGACAGATTTTTGAAAAGGTGGCAAGACCTGAAGGTGGTGAAACCTTTAAAGCTTAGCCTTAGAAGGGCAAAGGCAACTAGCAAGGAAACTGTAAGTCATTATTTTCAGGAGCTTAAGCAAATTATGGACAAATATGACTTGAAAGAAAAACCTCATCTAATATTTAATGTAGATGAAAGTGGTTTCCAGGCAGAGCACAACCCTCATCGAGTTGTGGCACCTAGAGGTATTAAAGTGAACTCTATTGTCACTGACCGTGGTGCAATGACTACTGTCTTAGCCGCAGGCAGTGCTGCTGGGCAAGCTGTCTCTCCCTTTTTTATTTTTAAAGGGAAAAGAATGAATGAAACGCTACAAAAGGGTGCAGCTCCTGGTAGCGGCTTCACTATGTCAGACACTGGTTGGAGCAACAGCAAAATCTTCATTAACTATATTGAGACACATTTGTCGAAATATTTGCCAAACAGATCACAAGAAGAACATGTGCTTCTATTATATGATGGTCACTCCTCCCACATTTCCATCGAGTTAATTAAAAATGATCTCTCCAAGAAAAGAATTCTATTTGTCCTTCCACCCCATACCAGTCATATTCTGCAGCCTATGGATGTTACCATGTTTGGACCATTAAAAACTTTTTACTATCAGGAATGTCAAAGACTTATGAAAGAAAATCCTGGGGAAGTCATTACAAGTTATAACATTTGCCAGCTTATATCAAATGCCTTCCTCAAGGCTTTCACTCCTTCAAACCTTATTACTTCATTACGAAAGACAGGCATTTATCCTGTTGAGCCTGGTGCAGTCATCAGTGTGCACTTTGTTCCTGCAGAACATTTGAATGTGGCAGCCCAGCATGATGAGACCAATATTAATATTTCAAATGCAAGTCAACATAGTGATAATGAGAATAGATTTGACGACTTTCTTAAAGGAAAGATACCTACTCCACAGCCATCAAAGACCACTAAACGAAAATACAAATATAGGCCAGGAGGAATAGCGATAACAGAGGAGAAGATAATTCTCAAAATACGAAAAGTTTTAGAAACTAGCCTTGAAGACAATAATAATTGCTGCATTTTTGAGAGATTCTCTCCACCAAACTTAAGAGAGTTCCTGAAAAAAGAAGTGAAATTTGTTGACTGGGGGAAGTGTGAGAGTTGTTCTCACTGGGTGCATTTAGACTTTTGCGTTCCAGATACAAAAGAAAGTGTTAAGGAGAGCAAGTTTGTATGCCCCCATTGCATTCTGGAAGAGTAAATCGATTTGAAACTCTAATCACCCCTTTAAAAAAGGTCATCAACCTTTGTAGCAAATTTTTTATCTTCGTAACTGTATGTGAAAGCAACTGAGCGCCTACTAGCTCAGCGGATTCTGTTCAGCACCTCTAATTGACAGCTTCCATAACATCGGAGATACGAAGTGACAAGGCATTATGCCACAGGCTGCTACGTAGATACCTGTACGTAATTGGAAATTGCGTACAAAGTCAATGAAAATAGTTGCACACTATGCCTATGGAAAATGCGTCAATTTTGGTCCCTTCTAAAAAGTGACATCGTACCACTTTCCAGTCAAATAAAGCTCTATTTTACTTATTTCTGGATGGGAGTAGGAAAACTGTGAGCAGTAATGCGTAAGGGAGTACACATTTGGTAAAAGACAAACAGGTGAGTGTTTGCATTTATTTAATTTTAAATATTAGCTTTGAAATGACTTCGGTGCGTCAATTTTGGGCCCACCATGCTACTATAGATTCTGTGTTACTATTACTGCGTATCAGGCTATGCAGAGCGTATAATAAAAAGCTAGCCTACTCGGTCGCTCTCAGCGCGAGTGCTATTTGCTCATTGTGTTAGGCCTGCAGTGTAGGCTAGCAGACGATGAAATTATAAACTTGAACTTGGCTACAATCGTCGTCCAAAACGATGTAACAAAACAAGTATCACCGTCTTACTATTTGTTAACCACCACCTAGGCTAGGCTAGGCCTCCTAGGCCTAAGTCAGAAGTTAGGCCTAGCCTAGGCAAATCCTCAGAAAAGGAATTTAAATGTTCGCCAACTCTAGGCCTTGAGGTTTAGATTTTCCAGGTGTTTCAACAAATCACACTCCTTGAGAAATTAAGGAGTGTGGTAGGCTAGGTGTGCTGTTTTATTTAACTGTAATAGATTTATCTAAGTTCCAATTCTTATCTAGGCTAGGCCTAGCCTAGGTGTGTAAAAAATCGCACTCCTCACTGCGATTTGAGGTGAGTGGTGGTGTGCAACTCACTATACACAGTCCTTACCCTGGTTTGTCCCATTTATTTTAAAATATTATAACATAGCCTAGGCTAGGGGCCTAGGTTATATAGATTAAGGGGTGCTAATTACGACTTGTTGCTTATTACGACCGCCTAGTCATTATTTAATTAAACTGAAAATCAGGAAAAGGATGAACAAACATAGGCCTAAAGTAGTTATTGGAGAAGTTTACACTACCTACTTTCATGTCAGTTTCTAATTCATCTTAATGCATTCTAAGTGGCAAATATTTTCATGAATAAATGTGCTTTCTCAGTGATATTTTCCCAAACAAAAATTTTTATGGAATGTCATAAGAATAGACCACCATTGTTTTAAGCCCTTTCCTTGATCTAACAATATAATTGCAGACTTTCAATGCTAATCCTCTGATAAGAAAAACTGGTTTAGGTCATTTGTATCACAAAACCCCAATAAAAATTGTTCCTTTCATCTTTTGTGGGGGGAGGTAGTAATTACCAACAGGTAGTTAGCATGTGTTGCTAATTCCGACCACTAATTAATATGCAATACTAATTTGCATATTCATAAAGCTAAAAAATATTTTGTTGCCCTCTTTAAAAAGGGACTACTTTAACTTCATGTTTTATTGTTTCACAAGTTCTCACACTACCTTTAATGCCATGTAATGATGATGTATTTTAGACACTTCCAAATCTCCACATTTCATTATAGATGCCTGTAGAAATGAAATAGGTAACAACGCATGTTGCACTGAAACCCCTTGATTATTTTCAGAAATGAATGAAAACACACCCAAACAGTCTGAAAATGATTTCAATACAGATCATTTTAATGTTCTATAGTTTTTCATTCAACAAAATTGCAGAAAAAATAAAAGGGAGATAACATATTTGTTAGGGTGGTCGTAATTAGCTACAGGGTAGTCTAATCTGAACAACAAGCGGTCGTAATTAGCAACAAAGGATGACAAATTTGAACACTGATTTTTTGCAATCATCCAACAAAATTGAAATCTGATATTCATCCTACATGTGAACAAGATGTCTGGTCATAGTACTGTCATAGAAATTATAGGCTTACAATTTTTTGTCTACAAATAAAAACAATTTTCCCTTAAGCTTTCGGAAATCCCCCCCACCCCTTTACCCTAGGCCTAACATAACAATGTTGAAGGGCAAAAGCCTCAACTTGCCCTTTAATCCAGACCCAAATGAAGCATTTCCAAGGCCTAGCCAACGTACAGGCCTAACTTAGCCTAGGCAAAATCATTCAAATAGCCTAGGCCTAGGCCTACCTTAGGTCAAGAGGCTACAAGAACAAGACCTTGCCTAGGCTATAGGCTTGTATGCTGCGCTCATTGAGGTCGTGACTCGTGAACTTCGTGAAGTGGTAAATTCACCATATGTAGGCTAGGTTTTTTTTTTCTTTTGGTAACAAAAATATTTCACGGGATACCGGTGTTTATGTGAGTACCGGTATGTACCGGTACCGATACGGTACGGTACCACCAACTATAAGGTACCGAAGTACCGCCGAGAACGGTACCCGACAGTATGTCAAAACAAAAATCTGAAAATACTGGCTGCAATTGAATGAATACTGAAATATAAATACAATAATCCATATGATAACTGCCTTGTGTTTTTTTAAATACAAAAATGTAAACATGAAATGTTCGTTCGGTAACCATTTGCATCATTTCTGTTACAAATTTCCCCTCGTAATTTCGGAAATTGTCCGTTAACTTATAGCCTATGTATGTAAATTACCATGTGTAACGGGAATTTTCGCCTAACCAATACTTCCCACACTAACACTCTAAAAAATGGGTTTAGGAATTAAACATTTCGAGTCATTTTAAACATGTTCAAACCCTAAACTACTGAAATAGTGTTCAAAGAAGAAACATATGCGCGTTCAAATCCTATACACTTCACATTCTAAACACTATTTCCATGCGATGATAATAGTTCGGCACGTTGATTGGTCGAATTTCGAGTTGCTGGTGGCGTCATGATGCCCGCGATGCATAAAGCAGAGAGTCGACTACACGTCTGCTGTCGTTGTCCGCGAAAATTCAAAGATTTCGAACAAAATATGGATGATCCACAGTTTTGAGATCGATTACGAGAGAAAATGCCACCTTAAGTCATTGATGTTCTGAGAGGTGTGTGTTTTTCATTCCTTGGTGTGCGTTTTACTGAAAAGTAAAGCCTATTCGCGGCTCCGCTTTGGGCGAATTGTGGAATTCGGCTTAACGTTAGGCCTAACTTAAATATCGTTGAGATCCCACATACTAGAACAGGCCTAGCCTAACAAGTACCATTAGTGTTACTGTATGATGTTAACACTCCGACAACTCGACCCTTTTAACCACAGGCAGTTCTAACGTTATTTAGTGCATACATATATAAATAGACAAGGTAGCGCACTTCTTCCACACAACGGCGTTCAGTAGCCATATTTGGCTGATATGCACTAGGCCTAATACGGCCAAATCGCCAAATGCTAGGCCTATGGCCAAACTGGCAAAGCTTGTACTAACTTGGCCATGTATTCGTGCATATATGGCCAAATAGGCCAAATCTGTCTACTGAACGCCGTTGTGTGGAAGAAGTGCGCTACCTTGTCTATATATATATATATATATATATATATATATATATATATATATATATATATATATATATATATATTTATATATATTATATACATGTATGCACTATATAACGTTAGAACTGCCTGTGCTTTTAACTCGACCTTTGGTCTACTCAACCTTTCGTTATCTTTATAAAAAAAAAAAAAGGACATTGATAGGGCCTCCTGAAACTGACCAAGGTCATAGGCCTACTTTGATAGCATAGCCTATGGTTGTATAATTACAGTATTTGTAGGCTAGCCATGAGAAGTTGATCCCACAGGAGACACAGTCGTACAATCCCATAAAATACCCGTCATCCTAAAATCTATCTAGTCATAAAGCAGAGTGATAAACGAGGTGTTCCCTAGTTGCACCCACTCCCTCACTTGACTGAGTTTTATTGACCTTACAGATCGTTTTATACAAATATACTATCTTATTTACCAAGTCGTTGCTATCCACAGAATTCTGTGGTATTTACTCTCTCGGTAGGGAGTAAGTTTAATAGCTGTCGAACAGCTGTCAAGGTACTGTGATTTATTGCTTACTTTTCTTCTATCTTTTTTAACGTTCTGGGGGCTTGAATTTGACAAACATTACATTGAGGAAGGTGTAAATGTTCCACAGAATCTGATTTTTAGAATAATATTATTGACAAATGTGTACTTTTGAAGAAAACCCTGTGTCATAATATAGCCACTACCAGTAAACCTTGAGAAAGTCCAAAAAATAAGGTGGTATTGAAGGGCATATCTCCCAATTCGTTGCCAAACTTTCCCTATTCATTGCCAACTCTCACGACTGACACTTCTGTGGAATCATCTTGGCATGGCATGTTGGGACTATAGCCCTCGATCAGGGCTCTGTGTTTCGTTACTTGGCCTAAGATCATAACACTATACATAACACAGCCCTAAGGCCTAGGCCTACCCGGTTCACACATCCCCAAAAAGCAAAATTTTCTCACCAAAATTCCCATGCACAACCTTTGTCATCCCATCCACCTTTGTGAAAAAGCTTTTTCAAAAATATGCTTGAAAGGATGAATTTTTTTGTGAAAATATTGGGTTATTGGTGAAAATATTAACTTTAGTTAATGCGTTATATTGGCATGACTTACAGTGAACGATATGTTTGTGTGAGACCCCATGAGAGCCGAAGGCCGTAAAAATTCCAAAGCACCTGACAGTACAACTAACCTCTACGAATCTCACGTGACTACATGTCACGTACTGTATATGTGGTAGCGTAGTAGCAAACGATCCTGCATAAATGGCATAGTGTACGTATAACACTGTTCCAGTACTACTGTATAGTTCACGGTGAACTTGCGCAGTCTATTGCACTTCTTGTTTACACGACAACAGAAAGCACTTTCCATCATGCATTATAAGAAAATGGCCACTACCTGTTCAAACAAAGCTAGATTTTGCTTCTACAGGTATGCTTAATATCTGTTTTCAAATAGTATTATTCGCAGGAATGTTGGTGAGGTATCAATATAAAAACAGTTTTCGTTCAATCGTGGTATGGTAGCTTAAGTGATAAAAGTATCAAACTAGCTTGTAGCTCAATTAACCTGTTGTACACAGTATTTTGAGTGGATCGTCAAATGAAATGTTTAAAAGCGTGAACAGGACAAGGGCTGGGTTGTGTAGTGTAATGTACTGCAATGACCTTAGGCGGCCATGTAACGAAACACAAAGCCCTCTTTGAGGGCTAGGTGGGCCCGTGTCAGTTTCGGTGCTTTTAATACAGGCCTAGGCTACATGTAATTTGGACTAGCCAATTTTTACCTGGGTGACATATTCCACCACCTTCATTCGCCCATATGTCCCCAAGTATAATGCCTTATTTTACAGTGTATTGTATTGTATTTGGAGGCGGTGTCAACCATGTTAGGCCTAGCTGACAGCAACTGTTCACAGTGGTCAGTATCAGGTACTTTAGAGAGTATGCATGCTAGTACAGTTAATATCTGTGCAGGCCTATGCATATAGATGCACATACATAGTCTAGGCCAAAGAGCAGTGATATGAGGGAAAACGGTTCCTTCATGATTGTTTAAAAGTAAAACAAGACATGGCTGAGTGAAGAATCCATGTTTATAAATTAAATGGAATAAACAATATACAACTTAATTCAGTATTTAAAGTATTTTTAGCCATATGATTAGCCTATCAGTATAAGCGTAGGTGGTAAATTGATGTCTCCCGTATTTTGATATGGCCAGAAGTAGCATAATCCACATGAGTAAGGTTGAAATCAACAATTATTGATAACATTCATAGCAACAAACCTTAGGATGCACATTAAATAAAAACAGTGAAAGTGGATAAAATTGTACCGTACATGCCTACAGTGCACAAGAATAGTCTTCCCTATGTATGGATACTCAGAAATTACCCTCATCGAAATATTATCATCAGCAAAGATGTTCGCTGTAAGAACTGTTTTGTGCAAACATTTTTCTGTGCCAGCGGTTGCGCAGTTTTTTTTTTTTTATTAGTTCCACTGAGACAATGACAGAGATAATGGGACCGATGCTGTGCAAAATGTGGAAATACATACTGTATTGGTGCATGCTCAGAGAAGAGCGTCTCACACAAAGAGAAACATAGTAGATGCATGGTGGATTTCAGTCAAATTGAGCAGATGAGCCTTATGGCTTGAACTGGACTTTTTCAGGAATGCCAAGAATAGTGGGAGCAGGACTCTACCTGGGCAGGGATTTGACTCTTGTAGGGCTGCATTATAGGATTGGTTTAAGCTATGTTTCATTTCTCGTTTTCAGTCTGTCTTTGTCAGGAGATTGTCGCAGAAGCTGAGAAATATCCGGTGGCGGAGGAGGATGGCCACTCCCTGCAGCATGGATGCTCTGGTGAAGAGGAGAACTGTGGCCACGGCCAGCATCAGTTTCGAAGGAGGTGAGTGGATGAGGAATAATAGGTCAAGATACCAAATTGTCAGTTCGGTGAATGTGAATACCATGGTTACATCCCTATGTTCCCATGTCCTGATGTTCCGACAAAAAATGATGTGATGTATGGAAAAGTCAACATAATGTACGAGAGAATCAACATGATGTACCAGAATATGAACAAGGTGTATAGCGAAAATTAATGGTTGAAATTAACCAGGGTTGGCAAGTTTTCGCCGCATGTGGTTTAAACAGCGGTTTCATCCGGCTGTCAAAAATACCTTTCAACGCCTCGAAAACCTCTTAGTGTAAAAACGTATTTTTAATGTCATTTTAATGTAACAACTGATAAACAATATTTTTTAATTTGTAATAAAAACAAAGAAAATTTAAGCAAAGGAGAGGGCAATCCTGTTCCCAGCTTGTAAATGTGGGGATATATAAACATGTTACCTTCGTAGCAGGTCCAGTATCACTGTTCTCTACAGGGGGTTTTGGAGGGGCGGCCCACCCTCCGAGAGAGTATGGCCTCCCCTCAAAAATGGTTGCCACCTCCAAAAAATATATCCACCTCTCCAAAATACACCTTCATATTTGTTCTTATAGTATTTCTTAGCAATTAATGACTATTTCTATACAAAAGTTCACACTGTTTCCTAAGTATCAGAAAAAAAAAAAGATTGAGCAGAAATAACAAGTTACGTAGAACCATTTGGCTCCATTCATGATATCAAATCTCGTGATCGTCCATGATCACCACCCTCCTTTTTTGCACCCTGTGGAGAACATCGAGTATGCACGCGTTTAAGAGTGCAGTCAATATAGGCACAGGAGAAACACGTCCACCATGCAGGTATAGTAACACGCACAGTAGATCAAGCTTATTATTATATGTGTAAGCTTGACTACTAACGTAAAAGTAGAATACTGATATTTTTGTTGTTCCTAATTGGCAGATATTCACCATTGGGCCCAGTGAGTTTTAGGCCTGCACCATTTCTTTCATAATTCTTTCCTGATTCTGCTACTGACTGCCTGCAGTAAAGTACACTGTATAATGCCACTTGAAGTAATTTTGTAAGCAAACGATCACTACAAATTTGGTAATTTTCTCAGTCTTTGGCCATGCCTGGTATATCAAAATCAGTGTACAGTATCCATGTCAAATTCATTTGTGGCATGTTTTCCTCACACTTGACAGTGCTACTGTAGTAAGCACAGAAATTCAAGTGTTACAGCTTTTCGTACTAATCGTTTTTAGGAAGGAGAAAGATGCTGCAACCAAAATAGTTAGCTTAATAAAAAGTGACATTTGGTTTCAATCTAACATTAATATTCCCAGGTTTACAATGTTTTTAGTCAATATTATCTTCAAGTTGCTTAACTGACTATTTTAAGTGAAGACAATTTAACAGGATTCAGTCTGCACAAAAAATTGGGTCCAGCACACACAGTGCAGTGAGTGTTGATATGGTGCTGTATCTTTAGTACTGTGTGACAAAAGTAAACCTAGAAAGCTAGCCTAGTATTTGTAATGAAAAAAAGGTAATTATATTTTTTTTTTGTCTTTTAAGTGATTTTAGTGCTTATCTGAATATGATGTCATGCTAAGACGTATTATAGGTGTCTTTCGTACCGTAAACATGGAATTATATCCCAACCCTCCACAGTAATATTGCAACATTTTGAGCGCTTGACAAGTTTTTGACAGTTTAAATGTCGAAATGGGGTTCTTGCCTAGTTTTTGACAGGTTTTTGATGCTGTCACCTAGAAAACACAACCCTGAAATTAACTATTCCATACATCATTCCATAAAGCAGGGAAAGATGTTGCAGTTTTGTTTCCTGTGGGGAGGGAATAACCCAGTTGTGTATCCATGGGACTTACTGTGCATGTAAGAACTTGTATTATGAGGTGAAGTGACCAGCCTACTAGTATGTCATACATTATGATAGTCCTAGGTGGGAAATGATCTATTTCATCACAAGCATGGACAGAACGATCGTTTGACACTAAACGGTTGTGTATATAGAGTTCCCACAAAAGGAAATAAACCTCTTCCCATATTATTCTTATAATACACAATTTCATGCTGCAGATACAGCAATGACTCTTGCAGTGGTGTTACTGCCGACCTCTGAAATGATGATTTTCTCATATATTCTTTGAAGGGGATGATGACGATGGTGGCAACGATGATGAGGCAAAAGAAGGCCTTGCTTGAGGAAATCGCAAAGCCAGATAGTGACAGAGCAAAGATCGCCACCTTGCAACGTAAAACATTCAGACTGTGGAAGGATTAGTTAACCACCAAGAATGTTCCTTAAGAAAGTTACCTATACCTACTGGACAATTTTATGTAAGTAGTGTGTCCATTCCATTCGTGTTATACTCTGGCAGGGTGGCGGAAGATAGTTCATATGGGGTAGGGGAGGGGGGTCATCTAATATCGGAGAGGCCAAGGCATACCTCTTTCAAAGATTTTGTACTGTTGGAAAATCCACCAATTAATTTGTCTATGTCTGTTAAGCTCCTGGGTAATAAACTCCAGCTTCCCTCACCCCCTGCTCTCTTGTTTATACCTTATTCATTCTAACTGAAGCGCACTGCGCGAAGCATGGGTGATTCACACAACTGGTACATGTACAAAATGATGCTACAACTTTAAAACAGGTAGCAGTGAAAGATCCTTGGACAGAGTCTTATCCCCATGCATAGGAATGAAAGGTAATTCCTGAAGACTTAGTGATGCTATGGTGGAGAAGTTGGTGTGAACTCTTTGATGTTGGTATTCCAAGTGAGTTAGTTAGTTAGATAGGGTTTAACGACACACCAACACGAATGTGTTATATAGTGTCAGCAAGAAAAAAAAAAGGTAAAATTTGGGAGAAAGTTAGGTAAAATGGGAAAATGTTATTTGAAGGTTGGCTGTTTATTTCGAAAACGTTGGCCCAATATGTTGTTTAATCAATGGACCAACGTTATGCCACCGTCCACCCAACATGTTGAATTGACAATGTTGCAACGTTTTTCCAACGTTAATCCTACAATCTGTTGCACCAAAGGAGCAACAAGTTGTACATAGTTGGCATTATGTTGGGCCAACTACATTATGCCTGTTTTTTAGAACTTCCCTCAAATGACTGCTCATTATGAGATACCATAATGAAATATCTCAGAGAAGTTACCTTCTGCAAGTTTAAAAGCTACCAGCATTGTTACTTACATGCTCGAGCTAGCCACTTTTAAAAGCAGTAGGATTTTAATATAAATCATGAATGTTCATTTGGCTATTATATATATTCGGTGAGACGTCTTTGTTATTGTTAACCCTAATAACACAATTTTTTCATGATATTCCAATTTCTCCTTCTTTTAGTTGCATTGTACAACTGAGAAGCATGATTTTCTGCAATAATTCACCATTACCAGTCACAATTTATTTCAATCAGACCTGTTTTGAGGGATAAACAAAAATTTGCTATTAAAAATTCAGAATGTTCCATTCAGATGAAAGGTGTATAAACCTGGTGCTCCAACATAATTCTTTAGCATTTAAACATTTTCCTTAAATTGTCTTGGCAGAACTTTCTACTAGAAAAGTAAACATTTTGCAAAATATTCACTGTGAATGTAAAATTTAGAAACAGCTGCTATTAAAGGAATTGTGAGGTTGGCTTGATACCAAAATGATCGGGTAAATATTATTTAAGTGGACTATGGTTGGGCCAATGTTGGGCCACTTACCGGTTGCTAACCGAAACTAATGTCAGTTAGCTAGATAGGGTTTAACGACACACCAACACGAATGTGTTATATAGTGTCAGCAAGTAAAAAAGTAAAAGTAAAATTTGGGAGAAAGTTAGCTAAAAAGGGTAAGGATGGGGCATAATCGTATTTGAAATGTCAACACGAAAGCAAGCCCGGGAGTCATGACAAAACGTCTTATAAAGGTCACTTTCCTTGAGAAATTCCAGGATGAGATAAGGGTCTGTCTGTTGAAATAACGTTTTCAGGTCTGGCACAGTGTAGTACTTCTGACGAATATGAGAGTACTCACAACAGTCTACGAGAATGTGACTGACGGTGACAGCACAATCACATGGGATACAATATGGTCTCTCGTCACCATGAAGCAAGTAGGAATGGGTAAGGTAAGTGTGACCGATATGAGCCCTAGTCAGGACTATATCGTCTCGTCGCTTTCTGGGGACTGCATTACTCACAGTCTTGACCGTTGGTTTAACTCGGTACAATTTGTTCTCGGGGAAAGAATCCCACAGTTCCTGCCACTTGGATTTTATGTAGCAGTTGATCTGAGAACGATAATCAGTGTGGGGGATGTAGAGGTTGGTAACGTCCATCTGTAGGGCTTCTTTAGCTAGTGCGTCGACCTTTGCATTTCCCCGTATGCCCACGTGACTCGGAACCCACGCAAGCACAACTGATTTCTGCAGTCTGACCGAATTGGAGTAAGCCTCACGGAGAGCTATTATACAAGGGTGTTTTTGCTCATGACCTTTAAGTGTAGTCACGTCTTGTCACTTGTACATAGCACATACAGATAGGTCCTTTGACAGACTTGAGCAGTCTTAAAAGAATAAGACACTCATGTTCATATTTGCAGAGTAGCTTCAAAAAAAAAAAAAAAAAAAAAAAAAAAAACATTCTGAAGCTCTACTTTCCAAAAGAATCAGCCAGTTTCACAAGAATGATTCAGATTTTCACAGGATTTTGCAGACTCGTACTGCTAATAAATAATTCAAATGCAACTTAAGATCAGTAATGTCAAAGATGAACTTTGTTCGACGAGACGTGTCGTAAACAAAACAAAACATTGCTAGCCTAGCCACACTCTCGACACAATAAATGCCACTGCAGTGCATGTATGATGCATAGCTAGGGACGTAACCCTATCACGCACCCATGCTCTAGTTACGTCAATATACCAATGTGCCAAGCATTATGTTATATATTAATATGCAGTTCCAAAGGTGGGTCCTGTTCTTTTGATTGACTGGACTGGGATTCTGCTGTGACATGACTTGACTTGGCTACACCATCTCTGGAAAGGACTTGATATGTGACTTAACCACAGTTGACCTGTGGCTTGACCATGAAGTGACTCATTTCAACACTGCTATGTCAACAATTGGAACTGTTTATTTTGATATTGTTTCAGATAATCTGAGTTTCATATGATCCATCCTACCATGGACAATCAGCAGTATGAGAACAACTGGTCTGTCCTGAAGATGAAGCTGTTGGAGATGAGATGAACATGATGTACAGCAGGTATCGTTGATTGAGTTATTTTGAATGCCAAATTCCCCTTTTAGTGTCCGTTCTTTTCTGTTTCCAAGGTAGTATCGTACAATGCTTCAAAGAATGCAGCTGTGGATCTTGCACGAATGCTTGATGACCATGAGTTGTTGCAGTCAAGGTGAAGCCATCGTTTCCAGTTCTAAGTGAAACTCATTGAGTTGAATGGGCATGTTGGTCTTTCTTATCATGCTCTAAAAGAAAAGTTGTGTCCAGAACCTATTATAACGTGCCATTTAGTAACACAATTAGAGCATATGGTGTGTATCATTCACCTGTCGATTTAAGAGATTGCTATCTGTATCAGCATAGATTGTGTCAGTGTTACACATGAAAAGAATGATTTTACTCTTGATGTCAGTAATGAAGTCTATTATCTTTTTAATTTTTGCAGTTTGGCCATTCATTTTGACACATTGAGATGTTGACCATTTTCTCTGTTAGCTAGTACTTTATAAGTTCATCCATTGTAAATATTGCCACTCCTGTCCTCTGACAGATAAAAGATGCCATGGACCTCATCTCCTTTCTTGATTAGAAGCTGACAGTCTGGCAGTGGGCAAGAGGGCCAAGAAATTGAAGGCAGCAGTTTCATTGGTTGATGTGAGTAGAAGCAGTTCATATTCATTCTCCGTGGACTTTTCATCCATCTTTGTGTGTGTGCAGTTCCCGAATCAATTTTCTAAAGCGCTTTTGTTTGTCATATTTTGTTCCCTTGTGCTTTCAGTCTTCTATATTCTTGTGAGGCATTGATTCTTACATTAGGGCATAGCCGAACTTGTGAAGACTGAACTCCTTTGCCACTACTTTACTCCACTGAATCTTCGGCTACAGCTGGCAGGTAATAGGGTTCTCCGGGAAGGCGGAGATGGTATGAACGACCTGCTTAAAGCTTGAGCGGTAGTTGTGCTGTTTTGATCATCTGGCTGGCCTCCCGCCAGACAACTCCACGCATGGCATCCTCAGTGAACAGGATACACACAGGGACCATGTGCTTCGGGGTTGGCGCAGCTTCGTGGGTATCTCATGGAGATGTGTGGCACTGGCCAGGCCCATGAATGTTCAGTTGCTCAGAGAAGGTTGGGTGAGTGGCAAAGGATGGTGGATGCTGCGAGGTGTCACTAAGGCACATGCCCCCATGAGTGGGTGACCTTTCTTGACTGATGTCTATGTGGGCCTTTAAGAGCCATCTTTGGTGCTGCTGTGCTGTCAATGTGTGGTAGGATAGAGGTTATAAATTATATTCCCAGATGCCAGAGTCTACCTAATGGGTCAAGTTTGTTGTTCTTCATTCCACTCAGCTGTGATGAGTACCTGATGTGGGGGGGGGGGGCGGGAATATACATTTTGCAGGAGTCATTAATCTCTGTCTGAACATGAAACTTACTATGGCTAAGACACCTGGGGGATGTTAGTTCAACCCCTTTTTGCAAAAAATAAACCAATTTTAAAGATACTGTATTTTAAGCTCAATTGGGAATTTAGGCTCATTGCACCAGTTTGCATCCAGATGCCTTCAAATTGTTTTTTGCCCAGAGAGCAGGGGGATGCTTCACTTCCCACAACCCCCTCCCTGGAAAAATAACTGGATATTCACCTGTAAAGTCAGTTAAAAGAGCCAAAGAAATGTGAGCTCAGTACCCACTCACAGATAGCACATTTTCGTTCTCCATCCCATTTCAGCAAAAGCTTTCATTTAACCCCATTACCCCAACTTTTAGATGATCATGAGTGGGATTTTGAACCTCTAATTTTTAATCTCTTTCATCAGGTCACATTCACACAAGAGAGCCACCTGAAGGAAGCTCCAAGACTTGTGGTGGTTGACCGCAAGGAACGTGTTATACCACATTTACTAACAGATTCGTTGAACTCCAAAAGTGAACTTGATAGAACTGATCGTTAGTTTAATTGTTACTACTGTTGGAACTTGTCATATCCCATCCAGTATCACTATCATATAAGCTAAAGTCGAGGGTTATTGAGTGAATATTGAGACTAAATATATTATATTAATTCTCTATTTTTTTAAGGTGCATTTGAAGCAAACATCTCAACTAGGGTTGCATTTAATACCCAAGTTGATTCAGATACCACTCCAAGAGTTCTGATGAAACTTCACTCTACTTAAGTATCTACTCAAATTTATTCTGATATTCATTTGATAGTGGAGGCAATAAAGAATGAAGTGCTATACAAGTTTTTGCATATTGCTTAACTGAAATTGACTCTTTTTGTATTGAGTGCTTGTTTCCATTAAGGTCATAGAGTCCTCAGCTATACGAAGGATTGTTTGAATTATTTCGGGTGGTACCAAAAAAACACGAAGTCGCCTGCTGTTAATCCCTCCAGGTACTAGTTGACTAATTCACAAATATGTTTTTTCTTCAATATTGGGAGGTGTGGGGTACATTCTCACTGCTGGGCTCATCCTGAATGTTTAGTAAATCCTCCTTTGTAGGAACTTGGCACACCCCCCCCCCCCCATTGCAGAGTATTACGTCAAGCTGGCAGGGATTGCCGATGAGAGACTACAGCCCAAAGAGAAGACAACAATTTTAATGCCCGTGCTAGGATTTGAACCACAACCTCATGGTTGGGAGCCGTTGATCGTAACCCTGGAAGCACTTGTTCGGAACAGCATCTATCAGTGACCTAATAGGGAGTTAGTTGGATTGACAGGGACTATGTAACTATCTGTGGGAAAGTAGATTAGACTGGTTATTCTGTACTGTCGATTTGGAATACAAGTTCCCGACCTAACTCCCCAGACTTACTGCCACTAGCGATCATTCCTATAGGGCTATTTGTACTGGATACTAGCTAAACATGTTCTTACATGTGTTTTAAATCTAAACATTTGAAGTGTTTTTTGGGGATCTTTTTTTTAAACT
>JAIZAY010001052.1:0-22609 GCA_029531755.1 Holothuria leucospilota | reverse complement strand
GTCGTCTGTCTGTCTGTCTGTCTGTCTGTCTGTCTGTCTGTCTGCCTGTCTGCCTGTCTGCCTGTCTGCCTGTCTGCCTGTCTGTCTGTCCACACTTGTTCAAAATGCTTCTCCTCCCACAAGCTTTCATGGATTTGTTCGAAATTTGGGCACAATCTTCCTTGGGTGGTGGGCCATTTGGGGTGTTCAGGAATTTTTGATCCAAGGTCCAATGTGGACCCTAGGGCCCATTTTATGAAATTCTACAAAATGCTTCTCCTCCTACAGATTCTCTTGTACAATGTTGATGGTTTGCCATAATGTTACTCTGTTATTGGTCCCTTCGGGGTGTTCAGGAATTTTGGGTCCAAGGCCCAAGATGGACCGTTGGGTCCATTTTGTGAAATATTGCAAAGTAATTAACTTCTTCTCTATTTAATGTTTAAAGAGAGGAAACAGCGTCTCATTATAATGCTTGGTTAGTGATCTCGTTATGGTGTTCTTGAATTTTGGTCTAAGGTCCCATGTGGGCCCCAATGGCTCATTTTATGAAATTTTACAAAATACATTTTCTCCTACAAATTGTGTTGTACAGTGTTGATGATTTGTCATAATGAAGCTCTGTTAATGGTCCTTACAAACTACTTCTCCAATTTGGGATGAAGAATACTTTTGATACCTTTCTAACCAATTTTGTGCCACCCCACTATTTTACCAGTCTCACAAAATCACTTTACTACCTATTTTTCTATGTACTGCACCCTCTTTAAAACTGTCTGTGTAGAAGAGGTCAATCCTGTGCAGTTGTTTAGGTTAGTTTAAAGGGAGCTGCTTAATGGGATTTCCATTGGGTATTTCCATTGTGTGTGCATTGTCAGAGCACGTGGGTGAGTTTCTCGTAGTGATCCTCTGTTAATGGTTCTTTTAGGATGTACAGAAATTTTGGGTCCAAGGCCCAATGTACCCTAGGGTCCATTTTGTGAAATATTGCAAAATGGTCAATTCCTCCTCCAGTTAATGTTAAACAGAGTTGAAGGCCTGTCATAATGATGCTTGGTTAGTGATCTTTTTATGGTGTTTGGAAGTTTGGGTCTAAGGTCCCATATGGGCCCTATGGCCCTTTTTATGACATTTTGCAAATTTCTTACTCCTGCACATTCTCTTGTACACTGTTGATGGTTTGTCATAGTTATATTCAGGTAGTGGTACCTTCAGGGTGTCTAAC
Source organism: Holothuria leucospilota (assembly GCA_029531755.1). Lineage (NCBI taxonomy): Eukaryota > Metazoa > Echinodermata > Holothuroidea > Aspidochirotida > Holothuriidae > Holothuria > Holothuria leucospilota. The sequence continues at coordinate 21,405 of JAIZAY010001052.1, read as the reverse complement.
AAGTTGGGGTCCAAGGTACAAGATGGACCATAGGGTCCATTTTAAGTAGTATTGCAAGTGATTAACTTTTCCTCCAGTTAATGTTTAACAGAGTTGACGGTCTATTATAATGATGCTTGGCTAGTGATCTGTTTCTGGTTTTGTGGAATTTTGGTCCAAAAGCCCATGTGGACCCTATGGCTCTTTTATGAAGTGTGCAAAAGTGCATCTTCAGCTACAGATTCTCTTGTACAATGTTGATGGTTTATCATAATGATACTTGAAATATGGGGTCCAAGGCCGAAGATGGGCCCTAGGGGCTTTTGCTTTCTTAAATTGTATTCATGAAACAACTTACAAAGCAAAGATAGCATGACAAATTTTTTGTGACATTCAGGAAGGTGCCATCAGGGTATGTGAGATTTGGGGTCATAAGCCATTTGACATCATTTAAAGTCATATGATGCTTGTACTAACAAAGACTAGAAGCCAGGGACCCTTAATTGGTTGAAGGTATGAGCTTCAGCACCATTGGTGCTCTAGTTCTTCTTGAAATCTGAATTTGTTTCTAAAACTTGAAATCTTAAAGAAAAGAATGTTTACATCCAACTTTAAGGTCTAAAAGGTGTCATTCCCCCCACCCCCACCTGGGAGACATTTCATTGAACATTTTCTTGCAAGGTCTACTCTACAATGGTGGCTCCCCCATGTTGTATTAAGAGCATTAGGTAGAATCCCACACCAGGTACCAGTCTTGTAGAGGTGCTATGTCACAGAACTCATGCACAGAGATTTCGCCGAGGCTGCAACCCTGCACAAGCACACAAATATGGAAATTCCTCGATGAAGGAGCGATTTTGCTCTTCGGGGGAGCGGGAAATGCTTAGGGCAGTAGGGTGTGTTTGAAAAAATAAAGCACATAATAAAAAGCTGTAGCTTAAACAGATAATACACATGTTTCATTGAATTCTAAAATTAGTGTTTATAAAATGGAGATAATTATGTTGATTGCCAGATACTAGCAAACTGCATCTTAGAAAGTCCCCAGACCCCGTTTTACAACCATTTGACTCATTAACAATCAGTATTGGCTACCCTACTCCGGAATTGCAGAGGTCACAGTGCATTTATTAAAAGATTTCATAAAATGTTTACCGTTTGCCTACTAATCTTGATTGTCGGGTAACTAGAAAGTTGCGTTTAACAACGTTTCAGTGGATACTATCTTGAAAACTCTCCCAAGCCATTGAAGTCTTCACTCCTTCGACGATCGCAAGTTTGGGCTTCACCATCATGTAGTAAACCCCCATAGGTTTGCAATTACCTGGATCCACACATACAAAGACTATAATAAACACCATTTATGTTAACATGTGGTTTCATTTGTTGTCACTCATATTTTATAGACATAGGGCGTTCTTTTATGGTCATTCATATTTTGTAGACATTTTGTGACATGTGCTTGTAAATAGGGGTGAGCCTTGCCCCAGGTATGCATTGGAATGGTTGCTTTAATCTATGCTGTACTACAGCTATACTTTTTCTCGACCCCTGAATGTATCATAGCCTTCTACTCGTGACACAATGCAATCTTGAAAACATGAAAGAAAAACGTGCATTCTGTTCTTAAATAATTTTATGGTAAAAAATCCATGGAACACTCAGCAACACACATTTTCATTTAATGTAGCCAAGTCAAATATGTTCAAGTCAAGTCGCAAGTAATTTTTCTTCAAGTCAAGTCGCAAGTCAAGAAAATGTACGACTCGAGTCAGACTCGAGTCCAAGTCAGCGACTCGAGTCAACAACTCTTGTATTTACAGTAATTGTGTCATAACTGATTGTCTCTTTCCATCCACAGGTGTTCCAGGAGAGCCTCTTCCAGTGTCCAGTGAGAAAGATGTCTTTGACATAATAGGGATGGAGTACAAGAAACCATCGGAGAGGAGTATGTGATTGACCAACGTGGAGGAAGTTGATGAGCTGAGAAAGTTACAGACTGAGAGAATTTCGAAAAATGCACTTTGCCATTTTAGTGAATGTCTCAATTAGGATGCTTTACAATTGTCAAGCTTGTTTGTCATGTGTGTAGTTACATTGTATTGTTGAAGTGTGCCAGTATTCAGCTTTTGCATGACCTGTTGATATATTCAGTTACATTTACTGATCATATGTCTCATGATGTAGAATTTTTCTGTGAATTAATTTACGGAATATAAATCACTCAAACTAATACTTAATTAATTGAAAAATGTTTTTATTTGCATTTTGTTTAACCCAAGAGTATACATTGCAGAGGATTGATCTTTTAAATTGCAATGTTAAGATTGGTTTCAGTACATGATAAAACAGAATGCTAAACTCATTTTACATCATATCTTTTATCGGTTATGGAAATGAGCATTTTAAATGCAGTGGCTGGAAGACATTTATGTTCATATGGATGAATATAAATATGCATTTAAATTTTCTTTCAGTTATTTCTGGTGTCTTACTCAAAATGTTAGTGTTGGTCAAAAATTAAATCCAGAATGGAACATGAGGAAGGGGGTAGTAGAATGTCTGCTGCATGTTTGTATTAAATTTGGGGAATAACTAAATGGGAGAAAGGAATCTCAGTAGGGGGTTCCTGGGATGCCCTCCCCATTGTCTCTGCCTTTACTTATGTGTGCATTTTGACTCTTCAGCAGTTGGTTCATGGTATAATGTCTTTTCAAGTTCTCTCAAATCACAACTCATGCTTAAATTAGTGACTTTAAAAAGTTATCTTTTTTTAACTTTATAGCGTTAATGATTATTTTTTATCTTAAAAGTTTTTTTCTGTCAGTTCCTCTTTCACATCACTGTTACTGAATAAGTGAAACAACTGTTTGATTGTTCTACCAGTGTGGGTATTGAACTAATACAGAGTTGCGAGAGGATTTTTATCAGTTACTGGCTGTTTTACTCAATGTTTCATTTGTTCAATGCTGGCACCATAATGATCATTTGAACTGCTGGAAGTTTGGGTTTCATCCCTGAAACATGATTAGAAGGTTAGCTGCGTGTGCATTCTATTTTTGGTGACATTGCTCTAGTGTGAACTGTGCCAAAGTATACAATTAGAAAAAATTGTGTCTTCTCCTGCAGCACATGTTCTAGGATCATAATTTTTTAACCACTGAAAAAAACCAAAACAGTGGTTCAGCAGGGCAGGGAGCTAAATCATTTTCCTCTTTCCAAGTCTGTTGTGAGGTTCGAAACAGGCTCATAAGCCAGGAATTTTGACTTGAAGTGGGGTTGGGGGAAGGGGTAGGCACCAGCTCTGCACAGAATGGTATTTGACAAAATTGTTCAGTGCAGCCAGTGGATGGTTTGAGCAGTGGATATATGAGGGTGGGGGGGGGGGGCTGATGAGGAATCATCCAGTACTAGTGAAATGGAACCAAATCTACAAGGAAGTAAAAGCTGGCAATAAACAGGTATTTGAGTGAAACTGCAACTAGTTTCATAACTTACTGTCTAGTATTCACCACTGCCCTTTCTTAATTCATAGTCAATTCCTAGATATTTTTTTATACAAAGATATCTCTTGCATTTGTTTGACTTCCAAATAAAAGTAATAGGCTACTTGTTAGAAACATCACAATTTGTTTTTTTTTTCTCTCTCCCTTGTGTAGTCTCATTGGGAAGATTCTACTCTAGTTAGGGTAGCATCTCTGTGGTCTCGATATGAACCTCTTGGAGGAGTAGGGACAATCTCATATTCAAGGTAGGGTATCGCCTGGGGGGGGGGGGGGGGCAGATGGTGTGAAAGGGAATGTTTACACCCTTCTTTGGATGTTAAAATTTTCATTGCAAGAGGAAGCAGTTTTGAAGCAATTTGGATATAGATAACACAAATAAGATGATTAAAGGGGCTTATTGAGTTGGTTTACTAAATTGATGATTTTCTTTCACACCTGTTGAAATTTACTCACATCTTGATGGTAAATGGTCAAACGAAGAAAGTTTGCACATCTGATACCAGGGGCGGATCTAGGGTCTTTTCTGAGAGGGGGTCCAACATAAAAAGGGCACATTCATTGTTTTTTAAATTTTGGTTACCATAAACGTCAGCGATTACACAACTTACCGCATATTGACAAAGAAAGGATAAACCAAAAGACATGAAAAAACTGTAATCAAAACCTGGGATCTAAACGGTGAAATTGCAAAGCGCGCGAAAATTTTTTGGTTAAGCCTACACTTATAAGAATTTGTACTAATTTAAAGCTTATATAGAACAATTGAGCGGACAGTTGGGCCCTATTGGGCGTAACTTTATTGTACTTTCCTCCTCGAGTCACTAGTCGTACCGTACGACAGACACAAGTGAACGTTAACCAGGTTTAGCGAAATGCGATTCAATTCCCGACATTTACATAAATCCATGTATTCTACTTACTAACTTGAAAAGGTGGAAAGGGTTTGTACTATATTTAGCTATAAGTATAACTGAACTGAGGAAGAGTGGACAAAGCGTACCGAAAATTTTGGGTTTTATCCCAGAAATTACCCTTATGAAAGCCAAAATAAGTAAACTGACCATGGGTGGCGCAGAATTTTTCCAACAGGGGGCCGGGCCATGTCAGCTACCCCAAGTTCCGACATTCCCTATTCGAGGGTTTGATGAGAAGGGCACATGTGGGAGCCTCATTATCCCATGCAATTGCAGGCATATTTTGCATTATATCACTTAATACTTCATGATCCGAGTTACGCACTGATAGTGTTCTTTGAATCTGGATCGTGAAATTGAAAAGCGCGCGAAGCGGGCGAAATTTTTTGATAGGCTTACACATAAAACATATGACGAAACGAAAAAAAGAACTGTATGGTTTGTAGACCGTATCGGGTGTAACATACATTGTATCGAAACCACCTGGACTACACGATGAAATAGCCAAACTTTGCTCCGTAAGTCGCTCACCAACTGATTGTACCGCATGACACACACAAGAGAACACCAACTAGGCTTTGCGATATGGGATGAAAGTTACGACCTTTACATAAACTATGTATTCTGCCCATATGCTACTTGGTAAGGTGGACAGGACTTGTGCTATCCTGCTATGTGGAATGGAACTATTGAAAAAAAAGAGTGACTCTACAGCGCGCCTAGCGCGCTGTAAATTTTGGGTTCTCATTACAGAAATTATCCTCTTGAGAGCAAAAAACAGGTAAACCGTCGATTAGTTGTCGTCGGGGACTGCGTACTTTGGAATAAGACTCCCTTACGAAACTCATATCAATTTGTTTCAAAAAACTTTCCTGTCTAAACTGAAATGTGATATCTATGTATAATTCATGTTCACGCTCATCCCGTACACTTGATTGGTCGTGTGGGCGTGACCAAATGTCCTGTTACCACTGCACAGATGTTCGCTGTACATACAATGCGCGCTCGGTGTAGAAGTCTTTGGCGCGTACCGGTCGCGTTGTTCACACATCGCTTGGCGTCTTTTCATTGATGCAAGGCTTATGCATATTAATTTTATGTCTGTTTATATGTTATTTGGCCTGGTCCCTATGAAGAAGTGTTGTAAATTTGAAAACAAAGGTTACCATTGAAGAGTTTACATGATAACCAATCCAGCAATGCATGAACATCGACGATCCAAGCTTGTTTGTACAAACAGCAGTAGGTCAAAAGTTCATGGCAATTGCTTGCCATGCAAAAAGATGCCTTTGAAATCTGACCAGGTCTCTATGTAAAAGTGAAGTATTATCGATATATTTTTATGTCATTCAAAAGGTGAGATGTAGTAAAACATAAAACTGAATGAACATCACTGTAATTTTGCTATGCAACAGAGCACGAGCGATGGAAACTTCGTATCCGTACTATTACTGTTTTCCACAGAGCGCGTTTTCTTTACGTGGGGGACGCTAACACAAGCTGTATGGGGTTAAGTAACTACCAAATTGATATGTGTAAAACTGCTCCGATAGGGGGACAGTCATGAACCCTTCCCCCACCTGGCGCCACCGCTATCTCGACTGGGGGAGGAGGTTAAAAGACTGTACGTTGTGTTCCCTATATAGTTGCGGCGCGACTGTCAAAAACACTGTCAGAACAGATGACTGAAGTCGAATGTTTGCTTTTCATTAGCGACAGCAGACCGGTCATCGGTCCAAAGACGTCAAAAAATTGAACCGACTGACATTGCGTTATTTGGCCTGGTTGTGATTTTATATAGTAATTTTAAAATGAAACAAACAACGATTCGTCTATTGTGACTTCTGGTCAACTCTTGGCTGTGGACTTTACCTAAGACTGGCTTTTTATTCCCATCACTAGGACAACACTATAAAAGAAGAGAGTAATTCCAGACTATAAATATCATAGCGAAACGTATTTACGTACCCTCTCTTGTTCACGAGAGGATGGATACTAGAGGGTGGAGGGAAGGTTTCGTAGATGTAGCGTTTATGGAGTGTGAACTGATCATTATTTTGTAAGACCAAAAGACTAGAAGTGACATTTTGGAATCAATATTAAAACCCAATAGTAATACGTTGCATAAAGCACTAGCTAGAGAGTATGACTTAAAGGGGATGACAACAATAACCATTTCAGTAACATAATTGAAAAGTGAACAAAGTTCTCAACACAGTGCAAAAAACCCCATCTTCATAGCTTATTCGATTCTTGAGATATCGCCATTCTTATCATTTACATTGGAGTTGACATTTTCCAAACAAACTGACTTGTAGCAAGTTGATTTTGACCTTTCAGGCTCACTGTGTAATTGAGATGTTATTGTTTTCCTTTGTATTTTGTTTCATTGTTTCTCTCCACACAGTTTTAGCATGTTCTTGTTGGTATCAGATTTCAAAATCACAGGACTCGCTCTCTGCATTTTTGAAATGATCTTTTTAAATGGTAGATGGACCTTTGAAAAAGATTGAATTTAATTATATAGAAATACATAACTTTTGAAAATAAAGTGAGCCTGTGACATCATAATAGACTTGCTACAAGTTTGACATGGCAGTGCCCCTGTAAGGGATGAGAATTGTGATATCTCGAGAACCAAATAAGCTATGAAGATGGGGTTTTTTGCATTGGGTTCAGAATGTTATATACTTTCTGATTATGTTCCTGAAATGGCCATTATTGTCATCTCCTTTAATATCTGAGTGCTTTGTATTACTCTGAATGCCCAAGCACGCCACACGTGGTTCCAAGCGAAAAGTGATTAGAATGCCTGATTGTCACGCAGACATACTGTAGTCACATTCTCTGTAAAGCGATTGCACTATTCGGGTTTCGGGGCGGCCAATATAGGCTACCGTAGTCAAATATATTGCCGAAAGTTTCTGCGATACATGGCTAGACATTTACGAGTGGATTGATCGATACTGGATGGGGGTAACCAAAATCTCCTCGGAACTGGACAACACTGTCATTACCTGTAAAACTGTCTCGTTTTTTTTTTCTTTTTTTTTTTGCTAGTGTGAAAAAAAACATTTTTTGAAAAAGGGCACATTGGAAAATTTGAGGGGGGGGGGGGGTCCGGACGCCGGCGACCCCCCCCCCCTGGATCCGCCACTGTTCATGTTGTTCAATACACAAATTAGCCACCGGTAGGTAAGAACCATCTGGTAAGAACACTTCTTACTATCTGGCTGATCTAAATTGGGATGATTTGAATATCTTCTAAACTAAAGGCAGTTTCTTGCGTGGCAAGTTGAGGTGCGACCGTGCGTTTGCTTATCCTAGGGCCCAAAGTTTTCTGCGAAGCGGAATTTCTGCGGAAATCGCGCAATTGGCATTAGAAAACGGAAGGCGAAGTCTTGAAAAACTAAATCAGGAAATTACTACCAAAAAAATTGTTGTAAGTTTCTGAGTGGTTTTAATAAACACAAGTATAAAATCTTTGAAAAAATATTGTAAAAAGCATATTATCCTCTCCATATGTAAAAGTAAATCACAGAATCGCGTCATAAAATCATGACGAAACAGTCCCTCCACATGCAACACCCTATAACCGTGGTAAATCGAAAGAGTATTTTTTGTACTACCTCCAGCCCGCCCTCTATCACGTGCGTCTTCTGGGTTAGTTGGAGGCCAGTATTGTGCAATATATTCCGGCATACCCTTTAAGAAATGGAAGTTTGAGGTTTTATACAGATTTGAGGAACAATATGAACTTTTGAAGATGCCTTAATTAAGAAAGCGGAAGAAAACAGATTTTGTCACTTACATAGCAGAAGAAAGCCGAATTCAACATTTACAAAGCCGAAAACTTTGGGCCCTAGTTTATCCCCAGTTTTTCAAGATGTGCAAATACGCAGTCGAAATTGCGAAAAGGCTTATGGGGTTGGTCGGTCACCTGGGTCTTTCTCCGTTACCCTAGCGGCTTTGGAGTGAAAACAACTGACTACAGTTTGACCATATAGGAACACACTCGCGCAATTATTACATTTTTTTCACTCCAACATATTGTTGTCGTGCGAAAGTGACGTGTCACCGACCGACCCCATATCAACTACCTGATCATTGCAGACTACACTATCACATTTCACTGATCTTCACACGTCATCATCGCCCTGTTAGAGCTGAAGGATCCCTTAGATAAGCATCGTCCTGGTCATAGTGGCTTACATTTACGTGTGTAGATTGAACTTAGATTATGTCACGTAATGTGTACATCCCCGTTGCAGCTTTTTATTTTGTACACAGGCATTTATGCTAATCCGGTCACTTGACATACGATTAAAGCTGCCTTTATTCGGAAAAGATTATCAACACACCTAACGGGACGGTGGAACCAGGATTTCCCCACAGGGCCAAGCCCCCAGACAGGGGGCAGTGGCGCCGCCAGGATTTGGTGACTGGGAGGCACCCACTGAGCTATATAACTGGAGGACGCACGTCAATGCGGAATACGCGACGAAACTAAAGCCGACCTGGAGGGTCACGTGATGTAGGTTAACTTACTGAAGTCGATTCCATTGCCCTAGAAACGCGCAGCTACAAGTGAAAATAATGTAACGCAGAATTATTGATGTACACGCTAAAGCAATCCTTTGTTACTCATTACGTCTCTAGTGCTTTTGTTGTAATTACTTAGTGGGACATCTGTACACTATGATCATAATTGTGTGATCAAAAGATTGTTTTTCTCTTTACAAACTTTCCTTGTTTTTAGGAGTGGTCCTGCCTATTTGAAGTACAGCGCGTGCGACCGCATTTCGTATGGTGCGTCGAAACGCGATGACTGCGTAACATTCGCGATACCACCGTCACTGAACAGTACACAGGGTAGGCGCGCTTGTTACTGACTGTCCATACTGTGCACAGATAATCTGTACAACGCGTCGAACGCATCCTCTTGACAAAAAAGGCGCACGAAGGCAAAGTAACACGCGCGCACATGCACGCGTGCATTTTGGCCAATGACGTGCCTCAAAGCTTCCTACACGGTGAGCGTTTGGTGCTCTGTATGTTATACGGCTATTGTGATGTATTCCTTTTCAGGAAGTTGCAAAGCAACTTTACCTCGGCGCAATGGCGTGCATGCTAACGCGTGGTAGCCGGCAAATTAGCGTCCAAGAAGCTGAAGAGACGCTAAGGCCGACTACGGCGCGTTAGCATGTACATTATTGCCTAAGCGTTTTCACTTCTAGGTACGCGTTTCTACGGTTTTGGCAACTTGAGTAAGCTAACCTACATCACGTGACCCTCCATGATGCCTTCAAAACGTTATTGTGGAATGATCCTTCCTAGCATATAGTTCAGTGGGGGCACCCACTGAACTATATGCTAGGAAGGATCATTCCACAATGTTTTGGAGCCATCCTGGAGGGTCACGTGATGTAGGTTAGCTTACTCAAGTTGCCAAAACCGTAGAAACGCGTACCTAGAAGTGAAAACGCTTAGGCAATAATTTACATGCTAACGCGCCGTAGTCGGCCTTAGCGTCTCTTCAGCCTCTTGGACGCTAATTTGCCGGCTACCACGCGTTAGCATGCACGCCATTGCGCCGAGGTAAAGTTGCCTTAGCAACTTCCTGAAAAGGCATACATCACAATAGCCGTATAACATACAGGGCACCAAACGCTCACCGTGTAGGAAGCTTTGAGGCACATCATTGGCCAAAATGCACGCATGCATGTGCGCACGTGTTACTTTCCCTTCGTGCGCCTTTTTTGTCAAGAGGACGCGTTCGACGCGTTGTACAGATTATCTGTGCACAGGTATGAACAGTCAGTAACAAGCGCGCCTACTCTGTGTACTGTTCAGTGACGGTGCTATCGCGAATGTTACACAGTTATCGCGTCTCGGCGCACCATACGAAATGCGGTCACACGCGCTGTCCTTCAAATAAGCAGGACCACTCCTTAAAACAAGGAAAGTTTGTAAAAAAAAACAATCTTTTGATCACACGATTATGAATCATTGTGTACAGATGTCCTACTAAGTAATTACATTAAAAGCACTAGCGACGTAATGAGTAACAAATGATTGCTTTAGCGTGTACATCAATGATTCTGCGTTTCATTATTTTCACTTGTAGCTGCGCGTTTCTAGGGCAATGGAATCGACTTGAGTAAGCTAACCTACATCACGTGACCCTCCAGGTCGGCTTCAGTTTCGTCGCGTATTCCGCATTGACATGCGTCCTCCAGTTATATAGCTCAGTGGGGGCACCACAGATGACGTCAAAATGCCACCTCAGTTTTCCCCCAAGTCGGCGTAAATTGTACCTATTTATGCGCACCTACGATTGGATACAGTAGTGTGGCCCACATCCTTTGTCACTACATAATTAGGTGGGGAGGACTCAACGGGGAGGGGGCGTCCCCCTCCCGTTTGAGAAATTTTTGTTAATTTGAGGTTGCTTAGATGCAAAATGGTGCCATCTTTGGTATTTTTGGAAGTGATCATATATGGCTGGAAAATATCCATACTTAAGTGGATTCTAAGTTTTGGTTTGGTGAAAGAGGAGAGTATGGTTAGGTGAAAGAGGAGAGTATACGTCCCTGCGATAGTATACAGCAGTGATAATCCTTCCTTTATCAATTCATAAAGGTGCCGTCCTGGGGAGGGATTTCCCCTCCCCTTTGAGAATTTTTTTTGAATTTAAGGTTGCTTAGATGTAAAATGGTGATATCTTTGGGATATTTTTGGAAATGATAATATATGGCTGGAAATATCCATACTTTAGTGAATTCGAATTTTGGTAAGGTGAAAGAAGAGAGTATGTTGTCTATTAGAGAAGGGTATGTCGTCCACAAACCTCCTGAAGCCCCCTTTTGGCTACTTTAATTAATTCCGTCTATTCGGGGAAAGTTTTTTCGTAAAAATACGTCCGTGAAGTCCATAGAAACATTCTTGGACTATTACGGAAATTTTCCTTGCGTAATTGTGCATTATGAAAGGGTATCTAAGGCTGGCAGACAGCGATATAGGGCCTCCTGGAAGCTCTGGATTTATTATATAAAATAGAACACTGACATGATGCTTATTGCCTGAAATCCAAATGATACCATAGAGTATGATACCGAGCACTTTACAACTATCGTATGTTTACTAAGTCTGAACGAAAATCCAGTCGAACACCTTCCATCAATAGACCCTTTTCCAAATAGCAATTACAAAGGACTGTGGGATAGAATTTTTGTTCACATCCTTTTTGGCCACAGTAAAATGCCATTAACATTAACAACGCGTACCAAAAACTCTATCCCACAATCCTTTGCAACTGCTATTTGGAAAAATGTCTGTGGGGATGGGAGGGTGAGTATAGGTGCAGGGAGGTGATATTAGACCTCCCTGACAGGTATTGCAAAAGGGGTTTAGGACTAAAAAGCGCATTGTAAAATGCTAGCTTTTTCGTCGTAAGTGTATTAACAATCACCATCTGAGCCGGTAATGGCTGCATTTGAAAAATGTACAACGGCAAATACATACTTTCAACCTTCCACATCATGCTACAAATTAGACTGAAAGATCCCATAGGCCTACAGAGGTTGGAGATGTACTTATGTTTCTCGGAAAGTGTTGTAATTAGAATAGTTGCATGTATTATAACCTTAATAATGGTCATAAGATGGGGTGCAAACCGTGACGAATGCGCGCGAAGCGCGCCGAAATTTTTCATTAAATAAGATTAGCCTACCATGACCAAACCTACATTCATGATCCTCTGCATCGAGACACTTTCAATTCCTCAACAAACCTACATGCCAATCACAAAGCTAATCTTTTACCTCAGAATTCGTAAACAGCCTCCAACTTTCGTTCCCGTGCTTCTGCCGGAGTTGCTACCGGAAATTATTGACAATAACGATATTACTGGGGTAAGGTTCGGAGCGGACGGAGCGCGCGAAAATTTTGATGGTTTGCGAAAGATTTGGGATAATTAATTCTGATAGTTTGAGAACCATTTGTGATAGAAAATGATTACCACAGATCCATCACTCGGTTCAAAACCCACCTTACCCTACCCCCCAGGGGCGGCGCCAGGATATTTTGAAAGGGGTGGCAAACGTGGGGTGAGTAATCGCCGGGGTCGAAGGGGAGAAGGATACCCCTCCTTTTTGAGAAAATTTTGTTAATTTATTAAGGTTGTTTAGATGCCAAACGGTGCTTTCATTTGTTATATTTTTGTACTGTCACCCCACCCCCACAAAAGTATGCCTTAAAACGTTATTTAGACGATTTTATTTTTTGAGCTAAAAGCCATAGGGGCGGCAAATTGCCTGCCCTGCCACCCCTGTGGCGCCGCCTCTGCTACCCCCTACAGAAATCTATAGCTTAAACGCCTTTTGAGATCATTTTAAAATTTTCAAAAAAAAATCTGAAATTGATTGGGGGGACACGCGCCCCAACCCCGTGCCGGCGCCACTGACAGGGGGCAGCAATTCATACCACCGACAAAGGCGACAGGTTGACGAAAAGATGTCGAAAGTAAAATTTAGGGTTTTATTGAAAGAAAAGTTGAAAAAATTAGAGTTTTAATAAGGAAAATTTGAAAATTTTGGATTTTTATTGAAGACTTTGCCTATCCTAAAAGCAAAATCGTCGGGCAACCAACAGTCGTAGGGATTACAAAGGTCATCGTTACGCTTAAGGCTCCCCGACGAAGAGAGAAAATTTCCCCGACAGCAGCCTTCCCCGACTGGGCATAGCCCCTGTCCCCAGTCGACGCCACCCTTTTGTACTCCTAATTCATACTGTTAATGAAGAGCCCCAGGGATTCCCGTAATACTGTTTTGGTAAGGCTCAGACCCCTGTTGATAGACTTCGGCATCCCACTCGCAAAACTCGCGGTATGCATAACCTACACTTTTGCCATCTTTATACTAAGACTAACTGCTACAAATATAATTTTCTGCCTAATACAGTCAAGGATTGGAATAGTCCATATCCCTGCCTCTTTAGTCGAAAATTCCATGCATCATAAAGACCCCGTCCACTGAGTTTATTGCAAATAGCATTAGGCTTAGGTACCTCTCGACGCATGCGTGGTGAAGTAATGTCCCTTTGGATGTGTCACCGTATTCCGAAAGAAGAAGAAGATGATACAAAAGTAACCTACACCCTGCTGACCTATTATATATATCAGTGGTTCTCAAAGTGGTCCCTACCGCCCCCGGGGGGGGGGGGCGTTGGGAAGTCTCAGGTGGGCGCTACAGAGTACACAGAGAATAGGGGGCGTTGGCACTGATTTGGGGGTCCCTGGCGATTACGACACATCACTGCAGCGATTTAGGGCACAATGAGGCATCCAGCGGGTCTGTTCCCCTCTGCTAGTTCTTCCCCTCCGCTTCTCATTAAAATGGAACCAGACAACGTTACGACAAGCTCACCCTTCACACTGACTGAACTGAATCTGGGCTCTCTATATCAGTTTCACAGTATGCCTGCCTTCTGCGGGTTTTGTTGTTTTTGCAAATAGAAAAAGTTAACTGAGAATGAAAATATTGTTGAGCGTCCGACCATAGGAGTACGGGACTCTCCCAATTTGGGGGGGGGGGGGGGAGGGGGAGGTGGCAGAAAAGTTGCCCGAATTTTGTTGCAGCTCAGGTGCATAAAATAGATCACCAAACCACTACATATGCGCGAAGCGCGAGAAAATTTTTGCACATTTTTCGGGCATTCGATCAAAAATTTTGGGAACTCAGAAGAAAATTCGGGCAATCTTTTCACTTTTACTTCATCTTTGCCGGAATTTCACCTAATATGTGTCCAAATTTTCGTCGTTTCCTGCCCGAATTTTCGTCCTCAAAAAAAATTGGGGGGGGGGGGTCTTCCCCCTGCTCCCCGTCTCGTACACCTTGTGTCCGACTATGAACGGTGAGACGAGGGGAGGAGGTAGGGGAGGAGGTAGGGGAGGGGGCATTGGGACAGTTGAAGATGGTGGAAGGGGGCGGTAGTCTAAAAAAGTTTGAGAACCACTGATATATATGATCGCTGTGTGGCATTGTACTAGTTCTGGGAACAAAGAGTACAGTAAGAACTAGGGTGGGTGCCCCATAGGTTAATGTAAAATCAGCCCTAAGTTGGTTATTAATACATAACATGAACAGGTTTCTTAGTTACTAAATCCGGGTAGGACAAAATCATAATCCAATAAAAAAGTAAATAGCTTGTTGTGTGACGTTGGTACAATCATGCTTTCAATGAAAGATTATTTTGCTAATGAATGCGATTACGGCACTGAAATGGACTGTGGTGGTGGTATATGGGCGTATTGCGGCACTGAAATGGACTGTGGTGGGTGGTATATGGGTGTATTGACTGCACATGAAATAATACACACATAACAACCAGAGGACAGTCGCTTTTTCGTACGAACATTATAGGCTACCGTATGTAAACACCTGACCATGTGGGTCATAGTTATAGAGTGTGTAGCGTGGATATCACGGTGGTTACTGTACCTAGGTCAACATGCAGTGACAGATGCCGGTGATGTTGTGCACAAGGCTGATATGCTACAAATACTGCCGTAGACTGTTTAGTATTTACTTTGCCCATGCAAGGGGTTGAAAGACAGCTTGAATACTAAGTGCATGAGTTCCTGTATCCAGTGTATGCATGAAGTTGGCCGAATAGACTGAGGACCACCTTGGGGAAGTGATAAACGTCGTACACAAGGTCGTACATGCGTCGAGTGCAAAGCTCGGATGGCCACATGATCTCGAGGCACGAAGGTAACCACCACTAGCCTAATGTTAATGATATCGCACATCACTAATTTAGTTCCGCAAAATTTTCATGTTCCACCGTAATTTTCATGAAGACTGAACAATATTACAACAGATAAGCTATGGACATGTCGTCTCCATTGCACAGTTAAAGTCTTTTGTGTAGGTTAACTCTCATGAAGACAAACAACATTACAACAGATTAGGCCTAGCCATGGACTGTCCTCTCCATTGCACAGTAACAGTTAAAATCTTTTGTGTAGGTTTTGCACATTGAAAAAACAAATAACATTTCAAACAAATAAATGAAATGAAATAAAATTAAGTCAGAGATGTCACTAGTATGGGAGTTAATCAATCATGCCCATAGGGACCTGCAAGTTTAATTGGATTAGTGAGAGAAATCCTGCCTACTCGATCCACTGTATGGCCCCGTTGGACACTTAGATCTTCTGCACAAATTTGTTCTTAATTAACCATCAATTACCTTCAGACAGTGAACAGAGACTGAGAATGGTATGCTTACCGAATGCATGCCTGCTTTTCAGTAGAGCACTGGATGTGTCTTCAATGAGTGTTCCTGCTAATTTTAGGCCAAGCCTGACCTCCCATGTTTGTAAAGTGATGGAGTCTATTAAAAGAGAATATATCGTGGAACATCATACAAAGTTTAAATAATTAGTTAAAACCTCACAGCATGGCTTCATGGGCCCTGCTTGTCATATTTTCTTAGACAAAGTACTTGCAGGGGTATATGTCCATCAGGGATCGATATGCCCTGTTGATTTTGTCAATCTAGATTTCCAGAAAGCATTGGATAAAGTTTCCCACTGCCATCTTATTTCCAAGCTCAAAGCCCATGGTGTAGGGACACGTTATTACACCAATATGACAAAGTACAAATTTTAGGCTCATTGCACTTTCAGTATTGTAAGAAAATCGTGAAATTTAATGTGAAATAAATCATTGACATGATCAGCCAATTTCCCATGTGTGCCAAGTACATCCCAATGAAAAGTACATAGGCCTATGTTTTGAAATCATAGAAGTGGATACAGAGCAAAAGTGGAAAAAAAATTGTTGGGATCTCATTGGCGCATCATGTTATACTGACCTGAACCCATGATGAACAGTGCCCTTACGTAGAGATCAAGATGTTATAACTTGGTGTGCCAACAAGATCCAGTGAAGTTGTTCACTTGAAAGAACTCAAATCCCTTAACCTTACTTAAGTAAATATTTGGTGGGATCTTGTTGGCTCACTGAAATAATGGAGTCAAAGGTCAAATTTTTCTAAACTGTTGTGTTTTTGCACCTCTGAAACTCATTGCGCCATCTATGGCAAGCTAAATGTGCAATAATTTGAAAAACTCAGTTTTTCGCCGATAAACTCGGTTTTTCGAACGAAAAACTCAGTTTATCGAGCGAAAAACAGAGTTTTTCGATAAACTCAGTTTATCGAGCGAAAAACTCAGTTTTTCGATAAACAGAGTTTTTCGATAAACACGGTTTTTCGACCGAAAAACAGAGTTTTTCGATAAACTCAGTTTATCGAGCGAAAAACACGGTTTTTCGATAAACTCAGTTTATCGAGCGAAAAACTCAGTTTTTCGATAAACAGAGTTTTTCGATAAACTCGGTTTTTCGACCGAAAAACTCAGTTTTTCGATAAACTCAGTTTATCGAGCGAAAAACACGGTTTTTCGATAAACTCAGTTTATCGAGCGAAAAACTCAGTTTTTCGATAAACAGAGTTTTTCGATAAACTCGGTTTTTCGACCGAAAAACAGAGTTTTTCGATAAACAAGGTTTATCGAGCGAAAAACAGAGTTTTTCGATAAACAAGGTTTATCGAGCGAAAAACAGAGTTTTTCGATAAACAAGGTTTATCGAGCGAAAAACTCAGTTTTTCGATAAACTCGGTTTTTCAATCACGTGTCTCAGGCTTCCGTCAGACCGAGATGCGTGATTTTTTCTCGTAGGACAGTTAGGGGAAAGTTATCAATTATTCATGCATCGGAGTCGTTTGTGGTGATTACTGATTCATAGCGTCTTCCTACTGTAGAGTTCATGTGTATAGCCTATTCAGTGTCACATTTCGTAAGAGAAGGGAGGTTAAAGGGCTACTCGTAATGGAGATAATATAGTAAATCTGCAACACTAGTTTGTACCGACGACGGACCTACTTTTACTGCATGCTGATGGATGACAGCGTTAACACCGTACTCGTGAGCTAAAACAGGGTTACACAAGACAGGCCTACACTTTGGCTGTGGTCATAAGCTCACAACACTGGAAAGACCATGAGTTTGCCAGCTTTTAAATGATGAGTCGTGGACTGAAGTTGGAAAAACAAAAGGTCCTATACGCGTAACCAAAAGAATGTCCGCACTGTAGCCACCTCCGAGGGAGCATACATCAGTGGTACAGTGAGTTACCTGTAAGTTAACTCAGAACCACCATGTTACGGAGGATCTCGGAAAGTACGCCTACACATTTAATCCAGGGGCGGCCAGGCGAAGGAATGGGCACAAGTGACATCATAGTATTGGCATCCGCATCTGGCCTTAAATCATATTTAAAGCCTGCCTCTCGTCCAAGCCCAGCAAAACCAGTGGAATTCGCCCCGGTGAACAACTGGGCATGTTTGTTGGATTGGTACTTTAGGTAAACCCCTCACTGACACCATTCGTCACTGACTCTCAGAGAGGTTAGCATTTGTGTGTGGGTGTGTGTGTGTGTATGTGTGTCTTTTAAAGAGTCTAGTTTGAAGTTAAAACATTCACTCAAGGCAGTTAAACTCCAAATAGTTTCAGTCAGCGTCATTCTCTGTCAGTATATATCACACCGAGTTGCCATCAACTGCTCTTCACGTTTTGGACACGATTCATATCTCACTTGTATACAGGTATATCGTTACACAAGTCAAGTAATAACATTGCCAGGGAGCTGCAATGAAGCAAGCATTTCAGACGATGTACAAAGAAGGAAAACGCCAAGAGTAATCATGACAAACGACTCCGATAATATGAATAATTGATAACTTTCCCCTCGCTGTCCTACGAGAAAAAATCACGCATCTCGGTCTGACGGAAGCCTAAGACACGTGATTGAAAAACCGAGTTTATCGAAAAACTGTGTTTATCGAAAAACTCTGTTTATCGGTCGAAAAACCGAGTTTATCGAAAAACTCTGCTTTTCAGTCGGAAAACTCTGCTTTTCAGTCAAAAAACTCTGTTTTTCAGTCGAAAACACTGCTTTTCAGTCGAGAAACTCTGCTTTTCAGTCGAAAAACTCTGCTTTTCAGTCGAAAACACTGCTTTTCAGTCGAGAAACTCTGCTTTTCAGTCGAAAAACTGCTTTTCAGTTTTCGACTGAAAAGCAGAGTTTTTCGACTGAAAAGCAGAGTTTTTCGACTGAAAAGCAGTGTTTTCGACTGAAAAGCAGAGTTTTTCGACTGAAAAGCAGAGTTTCTCGACTGAAAAGCAGTGTTTTCGACTGAAAAGCAGATTTTTTCGACTGAAAAGCAGAGTTTCTCGACTGAAAAAGCAGTGTTTTTCGACTGAAAAACAGAGTTTTTTTGACTGAAAAGCAGAGTTTTTCCGACTGAAAAGCAGAGTTTTTTCGATAAACTCGGTTTTTTCGATCCGATAAACAGAGTTTTTCGATAAACACAGTTTTTCGATAAACTCGGTTTTTCAATCACGTGTCTTAGGCTTTCCGTCAGACCGAGATGCGTGATTTTTCTCGTAGGACAGCGAGGGGAAAGTTATCAATTATTCATATTATCAGGAGTCGTTTGTCATGATTACTCTTGGCGTTTTTCCTTCTTTGTACATCGTCTGAAATGCTTGCTTCATTGCAGCTCCCTGGCAATGTTATTACTTGACTTGTGTAACGATATACCTGTATACAAGTGAGATATGAATCGTGTCCAAAACGTGAAGAGCAGTTGATGGCAACTCGGTGTGGATATATACTGACAGAGAATGACGCTGACTGAAACTATTCGGAGTTTAACTGCCTTGAGTGAATGTTTTAACTTCAAACTAGACTCTTTAAAAGACACACATACACACACACACACCCACACACAAATGCTAACCTCTCTGAGAGTCAGTGACGAATGGTGTCAGTGAGGGGTTTACCTAAAGTACCAATCCAACAAACATGCCCAGTTGTTCACCGGGGCGAATTCCACTGGTTTTGCTGGGCTTGGACGAGAGGCAGGCTTTAAATATGATTTAAGGCCAGATGCGGATGCCAATACTATGATGTCACTTGTGCCCATTCCTTCGCCTGGCCGCCCCTGGATTAAATGTGTAGGCGTACTTTCCGAGATCCTCCGTAACATGGTGGTTTCTGAGTTAACTTACAGGTAACTCACTGTACCACTGATGTATGCTCCCTCGGAGGTGGCTACAGTGCGGACATTCTTTTGGTTACGCGTATAGGACCTTTTGTTTTTCCAACTTCAGTCCACGACTCATCATTTAAAAGCTGGCAAACTCATGGTCTTTCCAGTGTTGTGAGCTTATGACCACAGCCAAAGTGTAGGCCTGTCTTGTGTAACCCTGTTTTAGCTCACGAGTACGGTGTTAACGCTGTCATCCATCAGCATGGCAGTAAAAGTAGGTCCGTCGTCGGTACAACTACTGTTGCAGCTTTACTATATTATCTCCATTACGAGTAGCCCTTTAACCTCCCTTCTCTTACGAAATGTGACACTGAATAGGCTATACACATGAACTCTACAGTAGGAAGACGCTATGAATCAGTAATCACCACAAACGACTCCGATGCATGAATAATTGATAACTTTCCCCTAACTGTCCTACGAGAAAAAATCACGCATCTCGGTCTGACGGAAGCCTGAGACACGTGATTGAAAAACCGAGTTTATCGAAAAACTGAGTTTTTCGCTCGATAAACCTTGTTTATCGAAAAACTGAGTTTTTCGCTCGATAAACCTTGTTTATCGAAAAACTCTGTTTTTCGCTCGATAAACCTTGTTTATCGAAAAACTCTGTTTTTCGCTCGATAAACTGAGTTTATCGAAAAACTCTGTTTTTCGGTCGAAAAACCGAGTTTATCGAAAAACTCTGTTTATCGAAAAACTGAGTTTTTCGCTCGACAAACTGAGTTTATCGAAAAACCGTGTTTTTCGCTCGAAAAACTGAGTTTATCGAAAAACTGAGTTTTTCGGTCGAAAAACCGAGTTTATCGAAAAACTCTGTTTATCGAAAAACTGAGTTTTTCGCTCGATATACTGAGTTTATCGCAAAACCGTGTTTTTCGCTCGATAAACTGAGTTTATCGAAAAACTGAGTTTTTCGGTCGAAAAACCGAGTTTATCGAAAAACTCTGTTTATCGGAAAACTGAGTTTTTCGCTCGATAAACTGAGTTTATCGAAAAACCGTGTTTTTCGCTCGATAAACTGAGTTTATCGAAAAACTCTGTTTTTCGGTCGAAAAACCGTGTTTATCGAAAAACTCTGTCTTTCGCTCGATAAACTGAGTTTATCGAAAAACTCTGTTTTTCGCTCGATAAACTGAGTTTTTCGCGAAAAACTGAGTTTTTCGGTCGAAAAACCGAGTTTATTGGCGAAAAACTGAGTTTTTCGAATTATTGCACATTTAGCTTGCCATAGCCATCATCACAAAATGATTTTTAAGTGACAGCAGGTAAGAGAGACTGTGTACCTCTAATAAGAAATAAAAAAAGAAAAAACAACTTGGGATCTCTAAAACAATTCAGGAAAATGTTTTTGAAGATTCTCAAAGTATCAGTATATATTTCACACTTAATATGCTAAAACTGCCTTTGTAGCTTGGCACATTGGGCAGTCATAAATATGTGTGCCAACATGATCCCATCGATATTTTTTCAAATTTGGTTGATTTTTGTGTTTGCAGCATATTTCACTTGATAAATTATTGGGACAATGCTGGCGCACAAACGTAAAATCAAAGGCCATATACCTGACTACCAACTTAATTCATCCCATTTGGGGCAATTTAGTGTCACCTGAAGTGTACATGTGGAGCAAATGCAAATCTCACTACCACTTCTTCGGGGAAATTTTTAGGACTACTTTCTTGCTAATGTTGTGAACTACTCAATTACGCATAAAATTTACTTGTCCATCGGACAAAAAGAGAGTTGTCTGATGCAATTTTTACTCATCTCGGACGATATGACAAGTGCTAAATTTCAGCCCTGTGGAGGTATTTGTTGAC
>JAIZAY010001349.1:0-15992 GCA_029531755.1 Holothuria leucospilota | reverse complement strand
TTCAAAGTTGTCAAATTTACGGACACCTAGCTGTTAACACGAAACGGTGGCTGCCATTGAAATAACGTAATTAATTTTAGACGTTAGGGCGAATTTAGTTTGCCTATGTACAAGCGATATAAACATTTCCCTTAAGGTGGGATTAGGTTTATGATAATATATACTAATAGACTAGTGGCCCGGTGAAATTGTCTATCAATAAGCTTAGGATTATAACCTTGATGCAAAAGGTAATGTTTATATTCTTGACATCGTTTCATATAAGTTTCATCCACTGAACAGATTTTACGTAAACGTAATCCCACACTATAAGATATTGAATTTTTTGTGTGGATGGGGTGAGAACTACCATGCGGGAGGTATAAATGACTGTCAGTAGGTTTAGAATAAATATCAGTAGTTAAATAACCATCTTTTAAGTGAATAGAAACATCTAACACATTAAGTTTAGTGGTAGAATACACCAATTTGAACTTAATAGTAGGATACAAAGAATTAATGAAATTGGTAAATTCATGAAGTTTGGTTAAGCCATGCGTCCAAATATCGACAATATCATCCCTGTAACGCCACCAGTATCTTGGAGTGGCTCGAACTTGGGTCTTGGCCTTTTCGTCAATTATACCCATAGCTAGGTCGGCATAACTGCAGGCGTTTTGGAGGCCAATTGCAATCCCATGTTTTTGGACATAGTTAACATCATTAAATTGGCTGTTATTGGACGTTAAGCAAATGGTAACAGCTTCTACAATGCAGTCAGTGGAGGGAATTGGGTTTTCTCTGGTGTTAAGATATTTAGAAACAGCGGATATGCCTAATTTATTGTCCATATTGGGGAACATGGCCACTACGTCCCATGATACAAGAATGGTATTAGCAGGCAAGGGTCCTGAATTGTTGACCTCCTTAATTTTATTAAGGAGGTCAGAGGTATCCTTCAAGAATGATGGTAAGTTTTGGGGGAGAGGTTTGAAGTAAAATTCAGTGAAAGCAGATAGGCGTTCAATGGCAATTCCGCAACAAGAAGTTACCAGCCTAACTGGACAGAGGGAAACTTGTCTGCTGTTTGTAAATTAACCTTCACTTCACATTTCGTGCTGGAGGAGGACACAGTGTCCGAAATAAATGCTATTTTGTTACCCCGTATCTGTGCTCCTGTATTTTCATTGGGGGGGGGGGGGTTATCTATTTATCAATTTAGTGTTTCATGGAACATTCGTGGATTTTCTCTTATTATTTACACACACACATATGTATATATATATATATATATATATATATATATATATATATATATATATATATCTAATTCGGCACTTAGGGGGAAAGTTGTTGTTGACAAGTCGACCTTAAGGGGAAAAAAATTTTCGGGTGAAGTATAAGTTTCGCCTTAACGTTTCCACACACTTTTTCTATAGGAATACGTAAACTCACAAGGGCGCCCTCTTAGATTTACAAACTAGATGCCATTACTTCAAAGTTGTCAAATTTACGGACACCTAGCTGTTAACACGAACGGATGGCTGCCCATTGAAATAACGTTAATTATATTTTTAGACGTTAGGGCGAATTTATTTCGCCCTATGTACAAGCAGATATAACAATTTCCCCTTAAGGTGGGAATTAGCGTTATATATATATATATATATATATATATATATATATATATATATATATATATATATATAAATATATATTATATATATATATATATATATATATAACGCTAATTCCCACCTTAAGGGGAAATTGTTATATCTGCTTGTACATAGGGCGAAAAAAAGATAATAAAATACATAAGAAATAAATTCGCCCTAACGTCTAAACATATAAATTAACGTTATTTCAATGGCAAGCCATCCGTTCGTGTTAACAGCTAGGTGTCCGTAAATTTGACAACTTTGAAGTAATGACATCTACCTTGTAAATCTAAGAGGGCGCCCTTGTAACTTTACGTATTCCTATAGAAAAAGTGTGTGGAAACGTTAAGGCGAAACTTATATTTCACCCGAAAATTTTTTTCCCCTTAAGGTCGACTTTTCAACAACAACTTTCCCCCTAAGTGCCGAATTAGAGAAATATATATATATATATATATATATATAAATATATATATATATATATGTATGTATGTTTATATATATGTATATATATATATGTATGTATGTATGTATGTTTATATATATATATATATGTATATATATATATATATATATATATGTATGTATATATATATATATATATATATATTTATATATATATATATATATATATATATATATATATATATATATATATATATCCACAAATTGAAGGGCAAGTCACCAAAGTGTTACTAGGGAGTTGGCTTTTGATTACAACAATGAAGTAATAATCAGCCCGTTAAGGAGATTCATCCCTATAGCCCTACTGCCCTGAGATACAGCCCATGTATACTACAATCCATTGTTTGTATAGTTAATGAAAACATTTTTCAAGCAGTGTTACTCAGAGGGGGGGGGGGGGGTCCAAAACATAGGTCAAGGGGAGGAGTTTCCCTAAACAGTATGCGAATTAAAAAACTGTGGTCTTGCATGAGATACTTGAACCTTATTTTAAAAATGGTAGTGCCTAATAGCTAGTTTAAAATTACCCCGATAGTGTAACAAAATATTAAGGTAAGTTGAGGTACAAGTTATATAACCTTAAGGCAGAAAAGTACTCTGTAGTCAATGAGGGGTCTGATAGTTAACCAGTCTAGCTCATCCAGCACTGGAGTTACAGAGGAAGACCAGCCCCTCATCCCCTCTGAACTACACAGGAAGCTGTTTTCTGGAGCTTTTAACATCCTGACATCCGAGAGGTAACGACACTTATCAGAAGAGAATTACTTCAGTCAATCTGAAAATTTGCAGTATAGCTAAATAGCAGTACTGGAAAAGGATAGTTCATCTATGAGATCAAGTGATATTTAAATTGTCTCACAAGAAAGGTCAGGGATACTCTCATAGCCCCCAAAATAAAAATTATAAACACAATTAATTCATATCAATGGAAAAAAGAAAAAATAACGAATGTCCTCAAGTTAGGTAACTCGAAACGGTTCTAGACCGGCCGGGGATCTTGTTGTCACCATTCATTGCCCAGAACATAATGCAGGTAATAGTAACCCTCATATCCGCTTATAAAAAATACATTTATGGAACCGTCATTTAGTTTCGACGGTATCGACGGTAGTCTTTCTGGTTTAGACACTTAAAATCCCTTTATCTGTGTGAGTTGTAAGTGGTCATTATGGGCCTTGATCTTTTAGTAATCTTTCAGTAATTCGGCCTCGACTGAAATTGATTTAGAGGTGTACGGTTTCTGCCAAAGAAAGGTTGAATCAATCGGAAACTTTTGGTTAGGGTGGGACTGTACATTTATTTCCTTGTTTGATCTAGGCTTAGATGGTAGATTTCTCAATAAGCCATCTGATCCTCTGCTTTGGGTTTATGTTAGTATTTAATTAATTGTAATTTATTACCCCCAGGAACAATTACAATCTGGCATTTTGACTTTGTATTTAGCGAAGCAGTAGTTGCAGAGAATGTACCTGATCCCTTTTGAGTCTATAAGGGAGGAAAAATTGCAGTATTTTCAATTTCGCTTTTTCTCTTATCATAATGTCCAGTTTTGCTTTATTCTTTGAATCCTGGGCAAAAAGTTTTACCTTTATCGAATTTATAAACAAGAGACCCTTAGATGTATTTTCTGTGGGTAAAATATTGAAACTATAGATGACTTGTTTTGGGAATGCAGTTACAACTCGCTCAGCAGACTTCTAAAGGAAAGTAAATTTTGTTTCTAAAAAGTAGACTTCTTGGTTCAAATTAAACTACAAACATAGTTATAAGGTTCCCATTTTTCATGCACAGTAGTTTATTCTTGGGAAGATTCCGTCTTTGAAAGAGATTACATACGGATTTAAGCTTTTGTTGCAAGCATTAAGTGAAGTCCCTGCAAGCTTTTTCTATCCAAGCTGAAAGACTGTGAGCAGGTTCACAATTTTTATCCATAGAAATATAACCACCCGCGTGTCACTGTAAAAACAAAACGATTTTATGAAAAGCGAAGTTCAAAATTTTTATGAATTTACACCTGTTGTTTTAGGTCTAATGTACACCTGTTATCAATATCAATGTACGCAACGCTAAAACGACAATATTAATCATCGCATCAAGTCAGTTTTGTAGTTTATCGTTTATTTTGTTCAAAGTTCAGTAAAGGTGTCTGTATACCAGTGAATAGGCAAGGCATCAAAGGCAAACACTCAAGATATACGTACATATATCACAATCAACGTAGATGAGCTAGACCAAGCTTCGGGACCAAGCGAGCTTGAAGTTAGTACAAATCACACTGAATACAATTTGTTTGTGTCTTTTACGGTAAAGGCTAAAAATAAATCTTAAAACCTTTTTTACATCAATAATTGTATTGTCTTTATGGTTGCAATCATCTGCTTTCTTTATGGTGCAATAATTTGTTTAACCAGCGGGAGGAGAGAACCTTTGACCATAGTTGAAATGCTTAAAACATAGTATAGGTTTGTTTTAGAAGTTGAGTTAACACTCTTTCCCTCCAAAGACAGTCACACACCCTACAATCTCAAGTTAATTCATTTATTTTACTTTTTGAAATTTTGATATGATACTATCCTTGCATTATTAAAGAAAAATATCATCAACCTTTTTCACTAAAGTTCTGAAGTTAATCAAAAATTTGACATAATACTTCATGCAAACAAATTGCATGTCCTTTGGTAAAATACAGAGGTCACGGAGGTCAACTTGTGAAATATTTAGAATATCATGATATCGGAAAAGTATTACTAAAGGGATTATTGGCAGAGGTTTTAGAGCAGTAGTCTAGGCGACGTCCTAGAGGGTGGGGGCTGTTTATGACATTATGAAAGCGGAGGGCCAAATGGCGTGCTGATAGATTTTCGACTCACGGATGAAACCCTGTGCATCAGTTCCATTCACGGGGAGGGTGGTGATGGCAGGTTCAGCCGAGATCGGATCCTGGGGGGCCTGCCCCCCCCCCCCCGCCACGAAAAAAAAAAACGAAAGGAGAAAAAAGGAAGAAAAAGGAAAAAAAAAGAAAAGGAGAAAAAAATTAAGAGCAAAAAATGAATAAAAGTGTCTAAGAACGTATTCAAAGTATATATATCTGTAGGGGTTGTGTGGAGCTATCGCTGGATTGTCTCGTTAGATATCTTTCAAAGTGATTGGCGAAGAAAGGAGAACTACAATGTTCGAAAACAGGTGAATTGCTGAGTAATGATCCTTGACTAAAGAACTAAATAAGTAAACATCATGGCATATGCAGTATGGGCCCGGCTAGCTGCACTGAAATTTAGTAACAATTTTGTGTTAAAGAGTAAACTTTTTTGTAATCTAGAGGGTTTGAGAGGCAAAATTTTCGCCATACAGACCTTGCAGAAATTATACAGAGGACAAGATGTCAGGTGACGTGCTATTGTGCACAGTGGCACTAGCTGTTACATGCAAAGTGGCGGCGTGCATGCCCTATTCGATTTCAAAACTGCCTGAAAAATTTTAAAATGAACAAAAAAGGCTTTTAAGCTACAGACAGTGGCGTCGGCACAGTGGACAAAGGGTAACGTGTGTCTCCCTCCCCCATCGATTCTTGAAATTTTTTAAAATTGTCCCAAAAGTCGTTTAACTTACAGATTTCTGTGGAGGGTGTAGGGTTAGATGTATTTTTGATGATTGGTTTATTTGTTCTAACCATTTTCTTCAAACTGTTCTCAAACTATCATAAGTTTTGGAAATTCTTGACAAATTCCAAATTTTCGCACGCTCCGTTAGCGTCAAGCCTTGTTTCAGAGTTGTCTTTATTATCAATAGCTTTCAGTAACTACTCAGGGGGGGGGGGAGGAACAAAAGTGCTTTTTAAGAATTCTCAGTCAGAAGATTCGTTTCTGAGTAGTATAAGTTGGTGGGAAAGTAACAGTGTCTGATGCAGGTTCTGAATGCAGTTTTTGTCATTTACTTATATTAGTATTAAAAATTTCGGCGCGCTTCGCGCGCATACGACAGGGTTTACACCCGATTTCATATACCATTAACAAACTATGACGCAAAAAATTATTCAAATGCAAACTTTATTCTAAAAAGTACGTCTCCTTCTCTGTAGGGCTCTCATCATTATGGAATTTTGGACTAGTCTAGTCTAGTACGTGATTTGAAAGATTGAAAGTACGTAATTGCCGTTGCTTATTTTCCAAACATTTTGGCGACGTTCAATAACGTCGAAAATCTTTTCTGAAACGAATTTATCCAATATGGATATCGGGTAGTGAGAATCCCGTTGGTCCTTCTTTTGTGTACTCTAACTAATTCAGAGCCCACGGGGGGCTCTATACTGTTCTCTGTCAACCTTGGATATCCTTTTAAAATGTAAAGAAAAATTTTATAATAGTCCAAAAATGTTTTTGTGGACTCCAGGCAGGTATGTTTGCGTGTACAATTTTCCCATGGGCGTGGATAATGGGGGATGGGGGACGCGTCCCCCTCACTTTTTTGGAAGGGGGATCGTCAAAAAGTCCCCCTCACTTTTTCAAAAATGATGAAACAGACTGCAATCATGCCAAGGAAAACGAAATTTTTAGAAGAAAAATAACCTAAAAATCCTACACTTTTGTTGCACCAAATCGAATCTGAGGGCATTCAGTTATAGAAAAATTTTCCTTAGACCCCTCCCCCATACCGACGATCACAAAACTTATTGCCTCCCCGTGACGCAAATTCTGGCTACCACCACTGCTTCTTCCACCAAGACGGCGATTCACAAATGTGAAAAGGTCCCCCCCCCATTGTTGGAGATGGATCCACACCCATGATTTTTTCTGGGACTTAAGGAGGTTTGAAGAAAATATATTAACAGTCTCTTACTCCCCTGTTTACCCGAATAAAAGTTAGAATTCACTAAATTGTGGACATTTTTAAACATAAAATCACTTAAGAATGACCCAAAGATACCACCATTTTGCATACCACCATTTTCCCCCTAAAATTAACAAAAATTTCTCAAAGGTGAGGGTAAATCCCTTCCTGGGACTGCACTCCCATTTACTAACAAGAAAAGGCTCTCCCACTCTTGTATATAGCGTATGCAAAATCCCACTGCCTAAAAAGGCACGGTTTAGCAGTTATCTGCGGTTCCCCCAATCACCAACTCCCGCCGGCACCATCGGTCATAGATTTCTGAAGGGTATACCCTTCAGAAATCCTTCATTTTCTTATCCTCCTCTTCTTATGAGAACTGAAAACTTAGTATCGAACCCACCTCCTCAATTGATAGATACACATATAGGGAATTGACACCGTTAGTCCTAGCAATGGTTTTAAATGTAAATTCAAATTTCGGCGCCCTTCGCGCCCAATTGTTTCATCTGACGTCCTATACCCGAATACCGTATAACGAAAATAAAACACTCATTATGGCAAAAATCATTTCAAGTTACCTACACGGGCTCATAATGTTGGCGTCTAAGTTTTAAAATAACTTAGATTCCCCGGAATATCTGCAGGTACATATAGTAACTAATACTGTGCCATACACATCAAATTCCATGTAACATGAAAAGGTATAAAATCTCACCCACATAAGAACTGCAGCCGATTTCTGTGCTCTTAAAATGCAACATTGCGAGGGCTTCCGGAGGCTTCGCCCCCTTAACCGTCACCGGGGTTCGGCCCCTGAACCCCACCAGGGGCCCTAACGCGGGCCCCTGGACCCCACGCGTATTTATATGTATGTATGTATATATATATATATATATATATAATATATATATATATATATATATATATATATATATATATATATATATATATATATATATATATATATAAGGTCAAAGTACTGCGTAGCACTTATGAAGTAGGTAGGTAAAAATGAAGTAGTAAATAGTGCTAAAAGTTTGTGAAAAATTCCACGACGTTTCGGGTTTAAACCCTTCATGTCAAAAAGGGTAGGCGGTGCACTATCTGGCGTTACACTCTGTCGGTGAACCTTGCACATTTTTTAGGAAAGGCCCGAAATCATCGTGCGTGATTTCATGCGAAAGATTTAATGGCTTTTTTAATTTGCCGGAAGTGAATATTTTTAAGGCTGGTTCTTAGGACCAAGCTAGACCGGTTTCTGTTGTCTCGCTCATATTTGATATGGCAGCAACTTCATCAGTAGCGAGCCGTCATTCGCGGCATGGGTTTAAATATTCGTAATTGCTTCTAACAGAGCATCAAGGAAAGTATCGTCTGACACTAGTTCTTCGTTATCCCCAGAACTCGTAAACCTTGATTTAACAAGGAAATCTTTTAGATTTTTTGACCTTTTATAGGCGATTATGGGTTGTTGGGGAAACAATTTAATTAATTGCGGGTTTTGAGCAATATGGTGCCAATTTTTTGTTAAGGCACGTTTTATATGCTAGACAAGTTTATAAACCAAAGGTGGCACTTTTGCTTTAGTCTTCTCAGTTAAGAGGGTTTTTCGGTCAGCGTTAGCCACGTCATTGGTGGCGCTGTTGATTTCCTCTAGTGAGTAATTTCTCATAAGCAATTTTTCTGTGAAGGAGTTTCGTTTCTCCAGGAAGTCACTTTCGTTATTGCACAGGCGGGCGTATCTGAGTACTTCGCCTTTAATGAAGCCTTTGAAGGTGGCTAAAGGGTGTGCGGAATTTCGATCTAAATATTGGTAGGTTTCCGTGGGCTTAGTATAGACTTTAGTGTCAAGGAATCCACTTACGCGGAATCGCTCGCCTTTAAATATTTTAAAATCGAGATATGTAACTTCCGTGTTAGAAGCTTCAACTGTGAACTTAAAATGTTCGTGTGCTTCATTCATGTGGGCCACTAAGTTAGAAAGTTCCTCAGATGAGCCATTGTACAGTAGGAGAATGTCGTCTCTATAGCGAAGCCACTTAATAATATTGGGATCTGTTGGTATTATGCAATTTTCTAAGTTATGCATGACAATATCGCAAATCTCGGGGGGGGGGGGGGCTTGGCTTCCCATTGCGCATCCAATCTTCTGTAGGAAAAACTGGCCGTCAAAATCAAAACAATTTCTTGTGAGAATTAGTTTGACCAGGTTACGCATGGAAGAGGGTGATATTTTCTTCATATCATAATAGCTTTGCGGGGCTTCCGCATATGCTTTTTGTACGACATTCAAGGCTTCCTCTTGTGGAGTGTTTGTGTACATGGATACTACATCAAGGGTAGCGAGTAAGACATTTTCTGGTAGGGGGTGGCTTCCAGGATTTTTAAAATGTGATTGGTGTCTTTCACATAGGTGGCTTGCCTTATGACAATTGGAAGCAGAAAATAATCCACAAATTCAGAAATTTTTTCTGTGGGAGATCCGTTGCCGCTTATGATCGGGCGGCCGGCAAATTTTGTGCCTGGGGGTGGTGCTTTATGTACCTTTGGAAGGACATATATGACCGGGGTACGGATTTTGTGGTTATTTGGGTTGAGGTAGTTGAAAGTCTCCTCGCTAATTTCCTTAGTTAGAAACATATCCCGGAGGGTTGAAAGAACCATGATTTTAGTATCTGATGTTATGTCGCCCTCTAATTTTCGGTAGTGATGACATTTTAATTGCCTTTCAAGTTCGGCTTTGTAGTCAGTGCGATTCAATATCGCTATACCTCTGCCTTTATCAAAAGGTTTCAGAACGATCGTGTTGTCTTTAGCTATTTGCCGCAGTGCGATTCGTTCAGCCTTTGATATATTACTCTTGGCATTATTAATCGGGATTGCCGCTAAGTCTTCCTTAGTGGCTTCGAGATAGTTTTCTAAGTCTCGGCTGTATGTCACTTGTGGTGACCAGGTCGAGGGTAAGCGGAACTTATGGAGAGAACCCTGCTTTTTATCTTGCATTACGTAACGAATTCTCATTTTCCGTGTTAAGTCTTTAAAAGACCTGAGAATGTCGATACGATTTGGTTTCTCGGGGGTTGTTATAAACTTTAAGCCTTTACTCAACGCAATTATCTCTATATTTGATAGTTGTCTATCAGAGAGGTTTTTGACGTACTTAAGGGATTCTTCCGCCTTTACTTTTAGGTTATGGGCGTTTAGGTGGCTACGTATAGCCTTAACTTTCCTTTGATGGACATGAGACCGTTTTTGATTTTTATTAATCTTAACGGAAAGGGTAAACTTACGTCTTTTGTTAGACGGGGGCTGGGGGTTAATATCCTTAGAAATAAAAGACACGTGAGACACAAGCATGTTCATAGAGTAGAATTAGAACGCTCTTTCTGAAACCTTTGGTGGCCCTTAAGAGGACACGGTAAACCTCGGCTAGGAAAACAGACAGTGTTAAGTGGTTACCACAAGTCAAAAAAATGCAGGAATTGCTGCGTTATAACTGCGTTATATATATATATATATATATATATATATATATATATATATATATATATATATATATATATATATATATATTTATATCTTCAGATTGGTCCATCCGTTAACCTGGCGTAGATATTTTTCAGCAACATGTTAACCCTTGCAATAAGTTAACCTTTCAAATGTTAGCATTAGTTTGTGTGTACGTTACATGAGATATACGGGTAATTGCGGTAAACATTTGGCTTAAATTTATTAGATACCATCTATTCCCTTTTATTATGCCAAAACTTGATTCGAAATTTTTAGTCACCATGCAGATATTTTGAAGCAAATATTGCGAATTTTTGGCGTGTATATAACTCTTCTGAAGTATATCTGAATCCTTTGAACGCTTATAACTTTTCAGTTATACCGTATTAATGTACGAAATCTGGTGTGGATATTCTTTATTTATCAATCTTACTATTTCGTTACTTACTTTTTTTTAAATTTTATTATCACTGCTGATTAAAATACTGATACAACAAATGTTAACATTTGGACTGATCTATAGAAAAACATGAATGGTTAACATTTGGCCAGATTGGGAGGTATATATATATATATATATATATATATATATATATATATATATATATATATATATAGGTATAGGTCGAAAATAGAAGTAGTAAAATAGTGCTAAAGGTTTGTGGAAAAGTTCACGACGTTTCGGGTTTAAGCCCTTCATCAGGTGTCAAAAAAATACAACTGACCAAACGTACAAATCAGAAAACACACAATAAAATTGGGCACGGGCAAACCGGCTAGAAAAACAGACAGTGTTAGGTGGTTAACACAGGAAACAACAATGCAGAAATTGCTGATTTATTAAAGTTCAAGTCTAACGTTCCGACCATGTGGGGACAGGGTTCCAAGTTTCATGATGGACGGTTTTCGGCAGCCAGGCGATCATGATTGGAACCTCGACACGAGATGGCCGCCGGCGAAATCATCAAGTCACCGATCGAGCATGTTGACAGGGGATTAAAGTGTGTGGCTATAGGGAACCCTGGGAGGTTCTGTTTGATTGACCTCAGGTGCTCGGTGACTTGGTCAGCAAGACGAGGTTTTGTTTCTCACACCCATACAGTATATTACAGCGTTTACATACGAGAACGTAAACAATATTGGCTGAAGTACAGGTAAAATGCTGAATGTTAAACCGGTTGTTCCGGGGACCTACTGTGGAAAGGATTTTGCCATGACTGACCACCGGGAGAGTATTGCATCTCCCACGGTTGCATGAAAAAGTTCTTGGGGTGTTAGGCACTACTGCTGAAGGTTAGGAGGCACGGACCAAGTGCTTAGACATGTTCTTTTCAATTC
The DNA here is from genome assembly GCA_029531755.1 of Holothuria leucospilota. Taxonomy (NCBI): domain Eukaryota; kingdom Metazoa; phylum Echinodermata; class Holothuroidea; order Aspidochirotida; family Holothuriidae; genus Holothuria; species Holothuria leucospilota. The sequence goes on along the minus strand of JAIZAY010001349.1, from coordinate 4,209 downwards.
TGAATGCTGTGATGGGAGGTTCAGGAAAATAGTCACGTGTGGATGGGTCATGACGGAGGGTCTCTACATTCCTTTAAATGGCAGCCAAACAATAGTGGCACCGCCCTTGTCAGCAAGCTTAATAATTAAATTCTTTTTCTTCTTGAGAGACAAAACGGCCTTCTGCTCGTCCAAAGAAATGTTACAAAAGGAAGTTACTTTGGGAGGAAGGATATGTTCCAAATTGGAATTAATGGACTCAATTACACTGTCCAGGGCCTTATTTTTACCTGGTTTAGGAGTCCATGGAAATTGCTTAGACTGGATTGAATGACAAACGTCCTCCGATGAAGTGTGGTCGCTTTCATCGGAATCTTCAAAATGTAAGCGGAGGCGGAGCCTCCTGGAAAACAAGGACACGTCTCTGCGGATAGGAAACTCATCCTGGGAGAGTTTCAGGGGAACAAAATTCAAGCTTTTGGAAGGACTGAACGTTCAGGGAGGACAATTTCTTGTCAGAGGGGATGGTGTTAGGAGTACGGTCACTGTCAGGGGTTAGGGTGGAATGTCCTTTGGGTAACAAGGAAGCTAAGGCCTTAGATTTGGATTCTTGTAATGATTGATCATGATCAACTAGCTGCCGAAAAGGCCTCTCAAGAAGAAATAATGTCCTACTTCGAAAAACGTCAAGACCCACGAAAGGTACTCATGAAGGCCTTAGGTCGTATTCAAGAATAGATAGAGCTACAACCATGATCCCTCAAAAAGCAAACGTAAAATGCTCTACTAGAATACATTTAGTCGTATCCATGGTCGTACAGGACTGTTTTTCTCAAGGAGGACGGTGATTTTTGCCAGACTCCAGACCTAATTTAACTGCCCAGTCCCCCCCCCCCGACTGAGAAAAAATATTTGCCCGATTCAGTCAGGTTTCTGACAATTGAGGGGGCCCCAGCACCCTCGGCCCGTACGGCTATGGTCGTATGCTATCACCCTTTCCTTACGTCCCATTGTTCAGTCCATTTATAGGAAAGTAAAAGTCCTCCAAGGTCCTTCTACCCGTCAGTATTTCTCTAAACCAAATATCAGGGCATTCAGAAATGAGAAAATTATATCTTCTCAGTTCGGGCCTCTCATCCCCAGCCATTAATGCCCGACGTTCCGGGGACATATCCTTGTAATCGCGTAAGGTGTAATACTTGTCCATTAGTTAGCAATGACAGGTTTCTTTCTGTTGTGGGGCCCAACAACAACTGCTTCAACATTAACCAGCACTTTACTTGCACATCCACTAATGTAGTATACATTGTACCATTTTGCATGTAGGTGAAACGAAACGTCGCCTGGCTGATCGAGTTACTGAACACTTAAGGTCCATCAAGCAAAACTTCCCTGGCTATTCAATGCCTAATCATTTCAAACACCCGTTAAGTTTGTTCGATACAGGACCTTATGGTCACGGCAGCGATATCATGCAGAGGTTCCGACCGCGATCGTTTGATTGCAGAAAACCGGTTTATTATGAAGCTCGAGACCCTCGCCCCTAATGGACTGAATGTTAAACTTGAACTTTTGTAACTCTTTTATTGCAGGTTTGAGAGTGAGCATTCCAAACACTTTTATTGTTCCTGCCAAACGCGTGCTCGTTTCTGACATGACCGTCTTTCGTTTATTGTTTTAAATCGAGTCATGACAGCGCATAGTTATTTCACGCAGTTGCGCATATTTTTTGTATTTCACGCAGTTGCGTAGCTTTACTGTATTTAATGCAGTTGCGTTGTTTTACTGTGTACATACACACTCTACGACGGCGGCCAACGCCCACCGGTGTAGGCATGCTAGGCCGTAGTACAACAGCCCAAATTATGCTCAGAAAATGACTTTCGTGTAAGTCTTTGAGGGATTACTTGAAATTTGGCAGGTGATTTAAGGACATGTATCTGAGTAAACATCACCATGTCCCCTCGAGAAAAAGTTGCACAATTCTGAAGGGCGCCCTCTATTCAGTAACATGGCCAATAGCCTGCTTTTATTGCTGGAAGTGATGCTTTTAATCCTTAAACCAAATCGTAACTTCCCCATTACTTCATAAATAACTTATAAGCGTCTTTTTGAGACAAAATTATGTTACAAGGACACACAGTTTGTTTTAAAAATTTGAACAGCGCCCCTAAATGGCCAAAATTTGCAAAATATACTATTTCTTGAGTCTTCTTGATAGACTGATGTGATAATCATTGTTGAGTGATTAGTGAGATCGCCTTAAAAAGCTTCCAGCTTAAGGCCTCACGATCCCATTGGAGTAATGTTCTTGAGCGTCAAATGTCCACCCTCAAAAAAAGGAGTACTATTTACTTCGGTTTAGACCAAATTTTGTCATGATAACCTGTTCATTGTTTAATAAAACTCCATGAATATCAAAGAGAACATAAAAAGTGTAGATGTTGAAAATTTGGGGTGAACTGAAGGTGATTTAGACTGTTTTTTAAATTCATATCAAACAGTGACGTTTTCTGTTATGTTGAATAGAGTTAAGGGGGGGGGTGTACCCTACCAAAACTTTAACTCCTTCTAGCTCAAAATCTAAACGGTCATGGTATAAAAATTTTGTAGTGCCATAATTGGCAAACTTCTCAGCTTTCATATGAGGGATAGCTTGAAATAGCTGTGAACTTTGACAAGGTTGCAGGGGCCTCGAAACGGAGCTAATTTAGTGTGTAAGTCAATGGGAGAATTATTGGGGATGTGAAGCCTTATGTTTAAACCTAGTGACTCCGTTTAACCTCCAGTCATTCGTATCTCAATGATAAAGAGCGCCCTCTATATGATGAAAACGTCCAAAATGTGTCTATCATGTCAATGAATAAGGGTCGTTATTCAGAATAAAACATAAGGGCCGTTATACCAAAATGAAAATGTGTGCAGGTGCGATGCCAGTGGAGCTTTGTCGACTCCAGCTGTCCTCATTTTCTGCGCCATAACGGCCTCAAAGTTGCTATACAATATGCATGCTTATTTTAAATGCAAAATGCAAGGTAATACCATTTAAAGGGATTGTCTGGTGGCATTTTGTAGGGATCTTATATGAAAGATAAAAAGTTTTCATTACATGTCATCCAAACCCCATACCAAAACTCCATTCCTAACTCAAGATATCCATTCCTAAATATTGGTTACATTTAATAGGAAATACCTCCAAGTTTCCCCTACGTCAGTTACAGAACGTAATCCCAAGTGGGCAAATTGCCTCAAATTCCTTTTGTTATTCTTCATAATTTGATGCCTTGTTTGTCTTTGAAATTTGATACTATTGGGGAATCTTTAGATGTTTTTACATGTAGATATAGTGTACAACTGTTCAGTACTTATGGTACAGCAAATAAAGTTATAAAATATGCAATGTAAAGATATCAACATTATAAAGAAATTCAAAATCTACAACTAATTAGTTTGCCCAGATGACATCACAGATTTCCCATCATGCACTGCAGAGGTAGTAAATGTAGCATTAATTTCTTCAAAAGTTCCTATCTTCCAAATGCAAGATACTATTGAGGTGGGGTTTTCACTGTTTAACATAGAAAACTTTTCTGCTTTTTTAACAACATCAAATTTGGTCACCAGAACATGCTTTAAAGTGTCTCATTTTCAAGTTTTCCCTGTACATCCCTCCTCCCTTTGGAATAACGACCCTTGTGTTTTATCCGGAATAATAGCTCTTATTCTCAATTTGGAATAAGGACCCTTCGGAACGGAATAACGATCCCTGTATTCTATTCTGAATAACAACCCTTCCGAAAAGCGATCCTAATCTTGTTTCGGAATCAAACCACCATTCGTAATAACGACCCTTAAGGTACACTTTCACATCACACAAAGTAAGGTGTACGTTTTACATTAAAAGCCCCACTATTACTACTCTAAAATATGAAGTAATGACTGGAAATTAAGCAGCAATCGAAAAAACCCTGACCTTTATGTCCCGTGTTCTTGCGATGTATGTCAACTTCCCTACGTGCATGTGTGTAGCCTAATGCATGGGTGTTTGGCAGGTTTGCATACAATTACGGACCTTCACGTGCACATGACTTTACTGTGCTCTCATTGTATTTCACTTGAACTTCTGTACAGACGTGATGGCCTAAAGTGTCAGTGTTTGCATACATTAGTAACATTACAGACCTATAACTAATGACTGCACATTCGCTTTCTACTCGATGGAAAATGTGG
>JAIZAY010001440.1:0-14967 GCA_029531755.1 Holothuria leucospilota | reverse complement strand
AGCCGACAGGCACTATATCAAGCATTATTGAAGTTAGTATAACTATTTTCAATTGTGTGTTTATGAATACTCCAAGGAGGACAAAACACCAAACCCATCATACTGCCTACTCACCTCTAAGCCTTTTTTCATTTTCTTAAAGTTCCCCTGAATAACCAGTAACCTCAAAGGGGATATGGCATACACCCTAAACCTTGGTTGGTAGCAACTCCCTGCCTAAACATATTTAGGAATAGCCCTATATGTTATTAAATTTCCAGCTGATGATGGCACTTTGTTTGACATTCATATCAAAATACAGCTCCCCTCGGGTTTGTTCAACAATGACTTGTACAGGCAGTTGTTTTCCTCAATTAAGCTCCCACTACAGTTTTTATCATGCCTCATGCAAGCAATTGAAACTCAGTGCATGCTACTTGTGTCCCCTCTCCAGAAGTCGTACTAACGACGAGGTGTTCTTTGCTTAAATTGGAGGAGGTGCTAAAGTAAAACTTAGAAGGGAGAATTTTTTTCTGTCCTGGTATGAGATTAGAGAGCCTATAAATATGACAGTTCACTTACTATCATTGTTTGGAAACAGGTACTGCAGTGTTGTGTCTTCTTACAATCCCTGACTTCAGTTATGATGTTTACTTCCGTCACGCTGGCTGCAGTAATACATGCATCCCAAATGTACAGCCATCTCTTCCGGCAACTATCCTCCTGTGAACAAAATTGGTTATAGAAATAAAGAATACTTTCCAAGAACAAAAATACAATTAACAATAGTTTTCTTTGCATGATCCTATATCCTGTATTTCTTGTAACTGCAAACTCAGACAAATATTCTTTTTCAATACACAGCTTATTAGGATGGAAATTAAACATTCTGTGTGAACCATGTACTGTGCCAAACACCATGTGAATAACTGTAATACCAACTTTAGCCTGTGTACATTCTTTCCAAGTTTTATGCTATTTGGTAATTTCAATACTGCATAACTAAGAGTGACTTGGTCGTTGTTTAATGACCACATTTTCATAATGACTGATTTACCCGGTTTGTTAAAAGAAAGACAACATAAAGACAAGACTGTACATCTGCCGCACACATTTATTTTTCCCGTCTAAAAATTTAACTGACTCTGGACAAGTTATTAATTTTTATGAGCATGTGTTTAAAGTTCAGATAGATAAATCAAAACGTTTCCCTCGCCTTTTGAAACCTGATATTTACATTTTTTTTCGGCCTTGACCAATCCATACACTTGTCAGAAAATTAAATAATCAGTAGTGTGAAAAACCACGGGTAAATATCCACTGCCCTTTCATTTATTTTATTACCTACAGTATTAGATAAAAGTTTTTGCTTTCTTGCTTAAAAAAAGAAAGAAAATGTAAAAAATTTTACTTTACCTATGTTCTTTCATTCTATGATGGTATGAATTCAAGGAAACATACTCTAGATCTTTTTATGCAGAGCTTCTGAGATATTGTGCACAACCTGAAGTCGCATAGTGGTGGAATATTGATTCCCGTAATGGGTATTGTTCTTTTTTTTTCCAGGACTAGCCTTTAAGAGAGGAATGGAAAGGAAACAATTAATTAAAAGCAACAGAAAACATTACTTAGGAAAGCAGGTAATTTAAACTTTATATAGAAGTGCCTCTGTATTAGGCAGGGAATGAAAATGTCAAATGATTCACCTTTATTTCTCTTCTATAAAAAGGAGCATTAATTCCACAGTAGTCTGAAATTTTCCCCATACCTCTTCTTGCTCAGCCCCCCCCCCCTTCAAAAAAAAACAGGATACAGAAATAAGGCTAGACTCAGCACAAATTGACTCACCTATTAATAGTAAACTCGTATTTGCTGATCTCAAAAACAAGTCAATAGCTGAGCTAATGCATAGGCCTATGAACCATATATTTCAGCAAAGATGGCTTGCAAAAAGCTAAACGCTCCCATCTCAATCAAGCAGTGTTTCAATTTTCATTTTATCTTTATATTTATGCAATAAAAATGGCACTAAGGGTTAATACTGTTTTAATTGCAAAAGAAACTTTTTAGGCTGCAGAAATTTGCTAGGCCTGATCTCCCTTCTATGTCACATGTGCCTAGTAAGGATGGGACTAAAGTACGTGTGCAGCTGCAATAGGCAAAGAAATTAACAAGTTTATGCAGACGTTGCCAATGCATTGTCTGAGCTTTGCCTGGTGATAATTAGATTTAATTTGATTGACAGTTTGAGACCATTATATTTCAGACATTATTGTGGAACATGTCTCTACTTCCCTCAAACATGCACAACCTCCAAACTGTATGTGACATTTGATGCTTTATTCTGAATCCAGCCTATGCATAGACCTTAAACAGGCCAAGGCTTGGGTGGGTAGCCTTGTTCAACTCAGGGGCACTGTAGAGATGAGATCATGATCACGTAATTTTTATGCTGCATTTATTTATCTTTGGTATTGCAAGCTAGCACATTTTGATGGTGAAAGCTACATACTTTGTCCGTCTTGGTGCTAAGGAAAAACATAAGTAGCTAGCAGCTAGTTCTTATGACTCACATAGGATATTACCACTGGACAGCCTAGGTGGGTATCAATCTTGACCTAGACCCATGCTTTTTTTAACACCAATTTTAGGCCTGATGCCCTAACTTTGGCAAGCTGAAATACTGACATGGCTTGAACACTGACACAGCAAAGCCTATTTAAGCCTGCACCTTGTGTTTTTACCATGTGTGACAGGCATCCTTCAACAGTAGTATTTAAATTTATGTTTTGAATTTATGTTGTATCACTTTGTTTTCCCACAAGCTAAACAAGCTAGCTGAACCTATAACTGTATGTGACATGTGGTACTTTCTTTTGAATTCCTTCCTACTGCATGCACCTACTGGGTATACAGCTAGGCCTAGTCTGGGGTGTGTAGTTGTATGCACGGCCTTGTTCAACTTACTTCAAGGTTATGATGGCATCATCACTAACTTGTAGTAAGCTACACCTTATGTATCATGGGGAACTGCAGCTAGCACACTGTGAAGTGAATCTGGATAGATGCCCCCTGGGCTGAATTGAAGCAGTTAAGTCTACAAGTTAACTACTATTACTGCATGGATATTAGCTTAGGGTTGGTTCCAAACTTGACCTAAGCTATGTTCACACTAGGTCTATAGCCTAACTAGGCAAGCTTAAACGCTGAGAATCAAAATCTGCTAATTAGCCTTGGCATTGTATTATCAGTGGCACCAAATTTTGAAATGTGTGGGCCCACTTGGCTTTGTGGTACTGATTTTACCCAACGCAGAGTCAAGGCTATGGTATGTTAGCGTACTCTTTTACTGTTGGGCTTATAGACAGGAAGGTGAAATTAAACATATTGCAGCCAGGACTTGGCGCCCTCTTACTAAGTTACTGCATAGCGAAGGACTAAGCAAATGTTGCACCCACAACCTACTGTGTTCACTGCGATTGTCTGATGTCTTTGTAATTGGTAGGTTAACAGTGATATTGAACTAGGCTGGCCCATTAGGGCTGTGACCGTTTAGCGATTAATCGCTAATTAAACGATCGCATGTGTAATAAACGTTTAGTACAAAGCTACCAGCGATTAATCGCAAAACCCGTTTTTCCGTACAAAATAAAAGACGATCTGCAGTCATAACAGAAAATTAGATCTTCCCTGTAATTTTTTTGGAAAAAGTGAAAAACATAAAATGGGACACATTTAAACATACAACATCAAAGTTGAGCTTCTATGAGGATCCCTGTTTGAGGTTCATAGAAACTATGACCCCCGGACGTCACTAACGCATTTTACATACTCATCATGTTCAAGAGCAAGTTTAAAGTGTCTATGTTGATCACAGGTACTTGGGATTAATCGCTAAACGATCGCAAAATTTTGCGATTAAACGTTTAGTAATTTTGCTAAACGATCACTACCCTATGGCCCATAGCTACAGATGATGGAGAGGGGTTGGGGTGAAATATGTAAAAATTTCCCCCTCCTCCACAGTCTCAGTCCACTTCCCTGGTATGCAATCCACTAACCCTCAATCAGTGTCTAGCATACTACGATCCATTAGTCTATAGATGCTCCGAATACAAGGACAAAGCCTAGGCCTAATATTAAATGGCACACAGACATAGGCCTAGTGTGTAGGCTATTGCCTGACTGACTCGGAGTACTAAAGTTCGCAATCCTCCTGCCATGATGTGCCCTCGGCTCGAATGGAGAATCCGTGCCCGGAAGTGACGTCCGTGATACGCATAGGTATAGGGTTAGGGTTAGGTATAGGGTTAGGGTTAGGTATAGGGTTAGGGTTATATACGTTAGTAGGCATACGGATAGGGTACGCATACGCATAGGGATAGGGTTACATACATAGTAGGCATACGGATAGCATACGGATAGGGATAGGGTTATACATATGGTACGCATAGAGATAAGGTTAGGGTTATACCCGTAAGGATATACGTATAGAATACGTATACATGTATAATTATAGCCTACGTATACATCTGTAAGTACTTATAATATTTAAAACCGTTTGCCGGCAGCTCGGCTCACAGCGCTATCGGTTAGGGCATAGGATCGCTATACTGAGATTTATACCGCGTTCGTATTCTTGCAATGTTCCGCGTTCAAATCCCACTGTTGCTTTCTGTTGAACAGCTTGTCTTGTCACGTTACTGTTGGTTCTTTTAGAACTTAACTTGTCACTGATCTTTTGTAAGTTTTAAGTTATAATTTACGCAACTTCCGGTCACGGATTCTCCATTCGCACCGTGCCCTCTAGCTGGCTGGGCTTGTGACGATTGCATGAGACTGAGACTTCATTTCAATGAGAATTAAATCTAACGTTTGGCCTGGCTAGGCTAACGTTATTGGCCTAACGTTAGGCCCATAGCCAAATTAATATTAAGTTAGGCCCAGGGCCTAACGTTAGGCCTAAAGTTAGACCAAATTACACGGCCTTGGCGCATTACTGACTAGACCTAACCCTACAGACCAAGTCTGTGAAATTGCAAGACTACAACTGGGCTGATTCTGTTTTTGTCAACGTTACCACTTCTCTCTCCACCCAAGTATGCTACGCGGTAACGTTAACAGAGCCCCGTTTTAGGCCTGGAATGTATCCTGTGTGTGGTGTGTAAGTGTATAACGTTAGGCCTTTTACACGGCACCATTGCTTCGCTTGTGAGAATACCCGTGTAGACCACTTTGACCACAAAACACGAATAAACGCACCATTCCCACCGATCTTTTCTGCCTTTATGGTGCTATACTTGGCCGCCCTTGTGAAGCCTTGATACGTGTCATTCCAAAACCGAAACAAGTCATTTTGAAAGCAAAAGATTCTGAATGACTCCTTCCATCAGGCTTTCTTGTTGGTCGTGTGGCTAGCGCTAGACAGCTGAGTCGTCGCTATGGCAAATATGTTGCATGACGTCAGCCGAAACACGGGCGATATGATTGGTCATAAGTAAGAAAATCGGATAGCTTTCCGATAAAAATCGCTGTGCTATCCGATCAAAAAAATAAATCGGATTGGAATACTTGATCGGACAGCAATCCGAATCCGAAGTCGTTGTAGTGTGAACGTCCTCATAGAAAATCCACTATTCCGATTTTTTCAGAAAAAAATTGGATCCGAATCCGAATTCGGAATCGCTGTAGTGTGACCGGGCCTTAATGGTCAAACTTTTGAAAATTTAATTGTTGCCCTTACTCCAGGGGAACAGTGAACGTTCATTAACTGTCCTAGGTAAAAATGAAAATGTCGTGAACTTGAAACTTGCACTTGTCATGATGAACACCATGATAAAAGGTCTTGTATCTTAACTGTCAATATTTCAGAACAATCTTGTGTCAAAACCCCTTCCTTAATGGATGGCACTACCTTCCCTCAAATTTTGGTAGGAAAGGGATCCTAGGGCAAGTTTTGAACACGTCGGGAAAGTTCAAAGGTCGAATTTATAGTGAAAACCGGCCTTTTTCTATACATACAGGAGAAATATTTAGTATACATTAAAGCATGTACCCTGTACGAACCACTCTAAACAAGCCCACAACGTACTGGGGAGGAATTAGAACGGTATGTGAGGCGGAAAAAAAATTCGTGGTTAGGCGGAAAAAATAATCGTGGTTAGGGGTTGTTGGCCTTGGAGATATAGGTCAGCTCTCATAAAGTCCCCCTTCCCAACCTGGCTAAATCGATATGGTACGTGTAGCTGGGATGGTAATTCGGTCAAATGAATGCAGATGAATGAGTTGGAAAATTAGTGCGGATGCATAGCCCTACCCGAATGGGAATCCACGATAACTTGTATATAACTACCAACTGTTTTTCTTTTCCAAATAATCTTTTGTCTTCATTTGATAAATTCCAGTCAATGGAAATCTGAGACCTTTATGCACGTAACTGCACGGTTTAAACATACATTACGTGACGTAAAGCATAAAGCTTGGCTACGGCTTTGGGTATCAAATCTTGTTAATTCGTTGTAAATGAAGGTTGTGTGGTATATATGCAGGGTTAGGCACTCTGAGTTGGTCAGTTTCACGAAATGCAAATTGCATTATAGGTGTAACCATGCAATCAACTCTGATACTTATCAACTTGAAAGCAAATAAACAGAAGGACTTCTCACGCCTTTATTAAACACTCACAACTGTGCGACAATGGAGTAAGAAATTTGTAAACAAGTCTCGTTCTCCACCCCTTCCCCCACACCCATGCCGAGTGCGTGATCTTTTCATGAAGAATTGGCCTTCCTCAATAGACCTTATTATTGACGTCACGTGACGTCAGTTTGGAGGAAAACAATAAAGCACACGTGCACGAACGGCGTAGATTTCGCACGCACGTGTAGTAGACTTACGCGTGTATACGATTGGTTAAAAGTCAACTGTCAGCATTTGTTGGTATAACTTGCAATGATGGGCGCTTTTTCTTGAAACGAGGGAGCACTTTCTGCGCTGTGACATCATATGCATAAGATCAATGTATGGCCAACTGTTACTTTCTTAGTCTTACCTCTGCTTTGACAGTTCAGGTGAAGCGGTGATCTCAAAATTGATTGACACAAACCTCTTCCACAGAAATGCATTACAGAGTTCCTTGCATTTTCAATGGCCTCAGGCGATTGGTTTGGTAACATGATATACCCCCCATAGACAAAAGCAAAGTGGGGTGTGAAAAGCAGCTTTTTAGCGAAGTGAATATTATATTGGAACAATAGTATCGTGAGACAACTAGACAAATAGCCTGTCATGTCGTTATCCGTCATACAATGAGTTTTACGATTTTTTCTTGTCAAGCCACGAGCCATAAGTTCAGGAATTTCGCCTCCTGCCCTCTCACCAAGTAAGGCAACGGACAAAACTCTACACCTAGCAAAATGACTACCAGCTTTAAAGGTTAAGCGATAGTAAAAGTTGTGATAGAAAGTATTATCGAAAAACATCATATCGACTGGTGTGTAAAAACCCATTTGACAGGCGGGACATCAATATTTAGTTAATGTTGACACATTGTGCACTAGATATTGCAAAGATTACACTGGAGCCCATACTTGCCTGACTTTGATTAATTGGCCAGTTCGGATAAACGTTTGCAAATGTGCAATGTGTATCTAGCAGGGCGTCCTTTTTACGTTACAGTTATAAAGGTACATAAGTGAGAAGGTGTACGGAGGTCATGCATTGGCGGTATCAATGGACAGTATAGTGCAATACAGTGAGCGTAGCCTGTATATGAATGCGTACACGTACATAATTATGTTCTCAAGCTCCTAGACGCATAAATGTACGTGCAAGTTTTGCTGTCAAGTGACTTCAGTGAAACACCTTTACAGGGGATTTACGCCAAAAGTTTTTTTGCATAACAAAGTAAAAGGGGGCAACAGTACTCAACATGTGAACCTCAAGACAGGCGCGGATCTAGGGGGGCCTGGGGGGCCCGCCCCGCCCCCTCGCCACGAAAAAAAAAACGAAAGGAGAAAAAAAAAAAGAAAAAAAGAAAAAAAAAAAGAAAAGGAGAAAGAAAAATTAAGAGCATAAATGAATAAAAGTGTCTAAGAACGTATTCAAAGTATATATTTCTGTAGGGGATGGGTGGAGTTATCGCTGGATTATCTCTTTATATATCTTTCAAAATGGTTGGCGACGAAAGGAGCGCTACAATGTTCGAAAACAGGTGAATAGGTGAATAATGATCCTTGACTTAAGATCTAAATAAGTAAACATCGCGACACATGTAGTACGGGCTCGATCGGCTAGCTGCACTGAAATTTAGTAACAATTTTGTGTTAAAGAGTGAAATTTTTTGTAATCTAGACCGATTGAGAGGCAAAGTTTTCGCCATACAGACCTTGCAGAATGAATACAGAAGACAAGCTGTCAGGTGACATGCTATTGTGCACAGTGGCACCAGCTGTTGCAGGCAAAGCAGCGGCGTGCATACGCTATTCGATTTCGAAACTGAAAAGTTTTAAAATGAACTCAAAAGGCTTTCAAGCTACAGACAGTGGCGTCGGCACAGTGGGCAATGGGTGACGTGTGTCCCCCTCCCCCATTGATTCTTGAAAATTTTTAAAATGGTCCCAAAAGTCGTTTAGGCTACAGATTTCTGTGGAGGGTGTAGGGTGAGATGTATTTTTGATCACTGGTTTATTTGTTCTAACCATTTTCTTTCACAAAGTGTTCTCAAACTATCATAAGTTTTGGAAATTCTTGACAAATTCCAAATTTTCGCACCGCTCCGCTAGCGTCAAGCCTTGTGTCAGAGTTGTCCTTATTATCAATAGCTTTCGGTGACTACTCACGGGGGAACAAAGGAGCAAAAGTGCTTTTTCAGAATTCTCAGCCAGAAGATTCGTTTCTGAATAGCATAGGTTGGTGGGAAAGTGACAGTGTCCGATGCAGGTTCTGAAATGCAGGTTTTGTCATGGACTAATACTTTATTCAAAATTTCGTCGCGCTTCGCGCGCATACGACAGGATTTCCACCCGATTTTATATACCATTGACAAAGCTATAACGCAAGAAATTATTCCAATGCAACATTTTTCTAAAAAGTACATCTGCTTCTCTGTAGGGCTCTCATCATTATGGGATCTTTGACTTATCTAGTCTAGCATATGATTTGAAAGATTGAAAGTATGTAATTGCCGTTGCTTATTTTCCAAACATTTTACCGCGACGTTCAATAATGACGAAAATCTTTTCTGAAACGAATTATACCTGTCCACCATCCCTCTTGCTATACCTAAAAAGAAGGTGATATATCATATCTCCTCCCATATGGATGTCGGGTAGTGAGAATCCCATTGGTCCCTCTTTTGTATACTGTAACTAATTTAGAGCTCCCGGGAGGCTCTATACTATTCTCTGTCAACCTTGGATATCCTTTTAAAATGTAAAGGAAAAATTTTATTATAGTCCAAGAATGTTTCTGTGGACTCCACGCAGGTATAATTGCGTGTACAATTTTCCCATGGGCGTGGATCATGGGGGACGGGGGGACGCGTCTTTTTTGGGAGGGGGGACTTCGTCAAAACGTCCCCCTCACTTTTTCAAAATGTTGGAACAGACTGCATTATGCCTAGGAAAAGGAAATTTTTAGAAGAAAAATAACCTAAAAATCGTACACTTTTGTTGCACCAAATCGCATCTGAGTGCATTCAGTTCTAGAAAAATTTCCCTTAGACCTCCTCCCCCATGCCGAAGATCACAAAACTTATTGCCTCCCCGTGACGCAAATTCTGGATACCACCAACTGCTTCTTCCACGCCACCAGGACGGCGATTCACAAATGTGAAAAAGTCCCCCCCCCCCACACACACACTTTTGGAGATGGATCCACGCCCATGATTTTTCCTGGGACTTAAGGAGGTTTGAAGACGATATGTTAACCGTCTCTTACTCCCCTTTTTCACTCGAACAAAAGTTACCAAAGATACCACCATTTTGCATATAGGCCCCATAAAATTAACAAAAATTTCTCAAAGGGGAGGGTAAACCCCTTCCTGGGATTGCACTCTCCCACTCTTGTATATAGCGTATACAAAATCCCACTACCTAAAATGGCACGGTTTAACAGTTATCTGCGGTTCCCCCAATCACCAACTCCCGCCGGCACCATCGGTCATAGATTTCCCCTTCAGAAGTCCATAAAGAAGGTGATATATCATCTCTCCTCCCATATGGACGTAAGGTTGTGAGAGTCCTGTTGGTCCCCTTTTCAGTGTACTGTCAAGTAATAAAGCTAATCCAGGCTAATCGCCACTTAAAATACCTCTCTTCGACATTCCACTTAAGGGAGTTTTCTTTGGGAATTTAAGCAGTCAGGTGTTGACAGTTTAGGCCCATTTACTCTGCGTTCCCACGCAATAAATTCAGTGTCCTGTCAGATTATTGACACTGGTAGTTTTGATGTAGTCCATCTAGTGACCTCTCAGTGTCTAGCTCCAAAGAGGTCGCTTGTGCGAGTCCTACTTCTTGCAAACTTTTCTCATAGGTCCTTTGTTGGGCATGTGCAAGACTTCGTCCAATTAGGATTCCCCATCCCATAGTTTCCAGACAACACAGTCTAGAAACCACTTTTAGGAAACACCCTTTCTGGAGAGAGTAGAACCAACATTCAGAGAGAGAGGAGTAAATTAAATAATACGTACAGTTCCGCAGCTTTGTCTGCTGGTCTTCGCCAGCTAGGCTTCTGATAATTTTTTGGATCTAAGTTTTGAGAGGAACTAAATTCACTGTATTTTTCATTTTGAATTTCTCATGGAGTGAAACCTATTGGTCAGAGAAAGGAGTTTCTCTCTGACTTTGAATAAACCAAGTGAACTGTAAAAACTTTGCTCGAGTCGTCTTTTTCATGGATTCTTCCAAGTTTTACTAAGCTACACCCCCCGGCCCCGATACGCGACATGGTGGAGGAGCGGATTTTCCAATTTAATACCGTAAAAACTGGAACTTTCAACGTTTTTCTAACTTATTCTTATCCTCCTGAGATGTCCAGACTGCCTTAATTCAAGAATTGTTTCCAGTCCTGTAATAAAATCTGGCCCCTACATCTGCTTGAACTTTATTTTACCACCGAGACGGTTCAGTCCGGCCTGTGTGTCTGCTTACCAACCTTTTCATCGTGGAACTTTACTCCAGACCTTCAGTTCTACCAGATGCCTAGGACTGCTATTCATATCCAGTGATAACTAACAGTTTGACGCCACGTACAATATGCCTACTACATGGACAGTCGGTTCAGGCTTCGCCAACAACATTCCCCAGTCCTGGAGCACCAGCTAGGTTAGCAGATTAAAGCGTTAGCCTTTCGTGTCATTTGTGCCATCCTGACGGTTAAGTCAAATGCCACAATCTCGCCGCCGTTTCCCGAACTTGCCTTCAATCCGCTGTGTACTGTCATCCCTCATTTCGCCAACGCTTGATGACGCTACACTTCCGTTAGTATTTTAAGCTCGCCAACGCCTTTGATGCCAGCCCGACGTGCAAGACGACGGTCCCGATCACATCTTCAAATTATTAAGGGTAAGTTGTGAGGCATTTAACCCCCTGCGGGCCCCTCTCCCTATTTACTAAACAAACTCGGTCGTACTACACAAAACGAATTTTTAGGCCTAAGTATCGAATTGTTTACCTTGTAATGCATTTCAAGTATGTACGAAATTGTTTTAACCTCTAGGCCCTTGTAATATGGCAGAATTACGTAGCACTGACTTCCTTCCCAAACGCTTTCATGGAGATGTAATAAACGCTGATTTAGCAAGGGCCCACTTTCTTGCTTTCACTGATTATCTAGAGGCGCATGACTTGCTAGACCCCGTAGACGACGATGCTTTTCAGGCGGTCGTCTCCACCTTCAAACGTACTCTCCATGGTACGGCCAGGATATGGATGGAAGGCAAAGTATTTCAAGACCTCGCGAACCTAAGAACTTCTTTTCTCGCCAGATTTAGCGAGTCGTCATCCCATTATGCCTTGACAAGGCAGTTTACGGAATTAAACTATGTTCCTGGGGATACAGCTGAGGTATTTCTTGCTTCAATTAGAAAGCTAGCCCTCCTTTTGGGTTACACTGATTTACAAGTACGAGACAAATTTTTGAATGCACTCCCAGGAGATTGTAGGTCAGCAGTTTTAATGTCCACTGACCGTGATGCAAACATTGATGAACTCGTTCAAAAAGCGCAGTGCTACCTTGACCTGCAAAAATACTCAGAGTCTGCAGATACTTCTTCAAAATCAACCGCTAGTGCTAGTACTACAGCAGACAATGCTCTTCCTACACAAACTCAGTCAGCAGACATTTCTGATTTGTGTAATAAAATTGATTCCCTCTTGGATGATTGGGCACGGCAACCAGCCAAGCAGGCTAACACTTCCTCCTCTTCCCGGCAGCGCTACAATTCGCGTGACAGTAGGCGACAGGGATCTCGTAGACCACTTCAGGAAAGATCAAACAGTCGTTTTCCATTTACAGGGGTTTGCTTCTATTGTAACACCCCTGGACATAGAGCTAGGGACTGTTTCTTGCGACGGCACCACCAGCAGTTGCAATACGGGCCCCCATCTTTTCCGCCTCCTATGATGGAGCAGCCCCCAATGCTACCTCCGCGGGGACCGCATTTTCAATAGGGGAAGACCCGACGAGCACCCCGTTCGGTCAACCCGTTAAACAGGAACAGTACCACGAGTACGAGTACGCTAATAGTCAAAGTGATACGGATATTCGTATTCAACTAAATAATAAAAATTTTGCACGCGCACAGTTGCAAGATGGTAAAAATATCCTCCTCCTCTTTGATTCTGGCGCAACTAAATCTATCTTATCTGCATCCGTTGTGAAAGCTTCACGCTATTTGTCATCTCTAAAACCAAACAAGGTGAAGCCAACTTATTTTCGTTTGGGTAATGGTCAATTTCTGTTGGCTAAAGAGACATTATCTTTGGACGTAAATATTCAGGGTCATCGAATTGAAATCAGTGCTTATGTTACAAGTAATTTAACTGGTATTGACTTGGTATTTGGTACAGATACAATGAAACGATTGAAAGGGGTTCTTGACTTCTCTGATAATTCGTTTGTAATCAAGTCAAAGGTTTTACGTTTTCACCCTACAAACAAGGTTGTAATTTTTCCTGGACAAACCAAATATGTGAATATTCAAAGTCGTGTACCATCTTATGCTCGTAATGCAGAGGTTATTCTCAACCCTGCCACATTTATTGCACATATGTGTCCAGCATCTATGATCGTTAAGTTACGTAAAGGAAGAACTCGTATGTTGTTGTCAAATAAGAGCACGAGACCTTTCATTGTGCTACCGAAACACAATTTAGCTTCCTTTGATTTGTCTGAACTTGCGACAGTTTTACATGAAATTCCTTCTTGTGCGTTAGATGAATGGCAGCATGAGAGACAAGATAGTCTTCCAAATAACGGCCACGTAAATACGGCCCAAATTTCACAAAGTGACGATTCCGAACATCTTGACCGCGAATACATTCGCAGTCAAAACCTTCAGCGACACCCGCATTTAAACAGCGATGACCCCCTTGCTTCTTTGACAGAGTCGGAAATAATCCGTAAATATGTTTCTTTGGAACAAAGTGTTTTGTCACCGCAAGAAAGAGAGAAATTTTATCAAATGCTTGAAAACAATAACTCTGTCTTTTCGCTGTATGGTGAGCTTTCTAGTTGTCCAAATTTTGAGGCGGATATTACGTTAACTAACACTGACCCGTTCTTTATTAGGCCATACAAATTGTCCCCCGAAGATAAAATTATTGTTTCCAAAGAATTGGACAAGCTTGTCAGTCTTGGAATATTGGCAGTTGGACATCAGTCCTATACGTCTCCAGTATTTTTAATTCCTAAGAAGGGAACTAATGAAAAGCGAGTCGTAACTGACTTTCGTTTCCTTAATAGCAGAATCCAGAGAATAAATCACCCCTTCCCACTTTTGAATGAAACGTTGCGCACAATTGGTAACTCTGACGCAACCGTCTTGAGTGTACTAGATTTAAAGTCTGCCTTTTTCTGTATTCCATTGAGCAAAAATGCGCAAAGGTATACTGGTATCGCTTCATACAGTGGAGGTAAACACTATTATTATAAACGTTTGCCTCAGGGATTAAATCTCTCTCCCGCAATATTTCAAGCTAAAATGAATGAAGTACTGTCGCAGGTTCCCGGTTCAGATCAATTTTGCATTTCGATGCATGATGATATTATTGTCTATAGTAAAGACAAAACGTCGCATTTCAAACATCTTGCAGCCATTTTTGAGGCTCTTATTGCAAATGGTTTAAAAATATCACCACGAAAATGTTGTCTGTTCCGAACTTCAGTATTATACATGGGTCATATTCTTACAGTAAATGGGGACGGTACTGCGACTATTAAGCCACTCACAGACCGATGTGCGGCGATTCGTAATACGCCCGTACCGCACAATGTAAAAGCAGCACGGAGATTTGTTGGTGCAGTAAATTACATATCTCAATTCTTTCCCCATGTTCAAAAACACTTGAGACCCATACATAAATTAAGTAGACAAAGGAAACAATTTAAATGGACAGACGAGTGCCAGCAAGCATTTGACACAATTCGTGAACTTATGTGTAATCCGCCTATTCTTCACATGCCAAAACGTAAAGGTCGTCTCACTTTATATAGTGATACCTCAAGAGTTGCTACTGGTTCATATTTAACTCAAACTATCGATGGTAAAGAATATCTCTTGGGTTACTATTCAAAGGTGTTACCTGATGCATGTTCTCGTTATAGTGTAACTGAATTAGAATTGTTCGGTTTATTGATTAACATTAACGGATTTCTACACCTTCTCAAAGATGTGGAATTTGATGCATTTGTTGACCATGCTGCTTTGGTAGAAATCCTTTCTTCTAAGCATGAACCTCCTACAACACGTATGAGAAATTATTGTTA
>JAIZAY010000745.1:0-31754 GCA_029531755.1 Holothuria leucospilota | reverse complement strand
GGGGGTGGGGGTTGCCAAAAAGGACCATCATGACATGAACTGAGGAGAGAACCAACACTGGTTGTTCCCCAAAGTTCACAGATTTTTTCTAAACATTTCTTAATGCGCAGTCTCATGTTTTAGAAATTTACACCTTAGGTTAATAAGACCCTGAATGGTAGAAAGTCTTTACAAATGAACACGAGTATAATGATACTTTTATTTTCCTCTGAGAGCACTCTTCCAAAGGCGTGGGATCCAATGACCTTGTACCAAGCTCTTCAGGATTAATATCCCTATAAAGTCCAGCATGTGAAGAGCTGGAAGCTCTGTTGCTCAAAACAAAATGCTGATACTAAAAATGGGCAATTGGACAATCAAGGAATATTAGGCCTATACAGGTATCTATAAATAGGGCGTGAGCACGAGAGCGAGGGGAGCACTGGCTATGACTTACAAACATGTATGGAATGCCTTTTCTGTGTGTGGATCTTTGGACATACATCATCTACCACTAATGGTGTGCTTTAAATTGTTTTGAAAAAATGTATAACAACAAATGCATACTTCCAATCTTTAACATCATGCTATAAGTTTAACTGTAGGTGGATACTCATGATATTAAATTGCTTTATGATCCCCAGCCTCTTGACGCCTTGTCCTTACAGGTATATGGCTAACTTTCTAGAAAGTGTCTTAGCCAGAATAATTCTGTGTATTATTATTCTAATAATGGTCATGAATATAAATGTGAACTGAGACTTATGAACACAAAGCATGCCAAAGTTTTATATTATTAAGGGTTTATGAAAAAAAATTAATTTTCACACATGAAAGAGGAACTAAATCTTCACAAATTGGTGAAACTCCCATTCAAATGGGACATGTAGTACTTGAGATATAGCAAATGAAGTTATTTGTGACCTAAAGTGAGCTTGGGGCAAGGAGGGGTTTACAGCCAATCACTTCCTCCCACTGATGAGAAATGCCTTGTTTCCTTTGTTTTTTCAGTCTGTTGTGTTGACCTTGAAGTTAATAGGGATAGGAGCTCCCCATGGGGATTTTGTAGTTTGCAAAATTCCCATGCCCCTCATGCATTCACAGTCTGATAGCATGGGATTATGGGAGGAGGAAACTGGTTTTAAATATTAAAGAAAAACAAAAGAGTACTCATTAATGTCAAGTAATGATATCACATGTGCTTGCTTCAAGTTCACTTTATGTTGAAAACATGACAACTTTAAATGCTAATACTGTATCTTGAGAACCACACATCTGATTTTAATGCAAATTTCACCAGAATGCATAGAATAAGTACCCCTCTAACGTATTAAAACTCGATTCGAGCTGAGCCCCTTCTTTTAAAAATCAGGCAATCCAGGGGCTGTCTGAGGGCCCCTGGTGGAGTCCAAGGGAAAATGGCCCTGTAAGCTATGAGTAAACTGCAGAATTGTGACCATAAAAATGAAGCAATTGGCTATCTTCAATAGGCAATGGATAAGCACTAAACAGATACACATGTCACAATTTGACTAATTTTTATAATACCTTACTGATGATAACTGGTACATTTAATAATGCAGATTGTTTGTTGGCAGGAAAGGTTGAGATGGAGTATTTGCGCAGGGCTCATGAACATTTTAGACAATCTTCAGAAAGTAACAACAACAACAACAACAACAACAGCAGCAGCAGCAACAACAACAACAACAACAACAACAATAATAAAACACATTTTAAGCAGGTGCACATGAGTTATTTAACACATTTTATTGTCCGGTTTTCACTTCCAGCCCTCGAAAATAGCCTCGGCATTCGGCAATGCCGAGGTAAAATGCCGAGACAAATTAACCTAACTTTGGCAAAAATTTTGCCGAGGCGATAGATTGCAGGACACGCTTACGGGGACTTACCGGTTACGAAAGCTGCACACTAGGCCTACACGGCTCGAAATGAAGCTTCGAGTAGCGACTTGAAAAGAAAACATTTTCTGATAAAATTTCCACCCCGATCGAAACTTGAGCAAATATATTCAGTATTATTGCTTTATATACAAAACACAGTTGCAATTTTGCAAGTTTTAACGGAAAATCTTGTTTTAAAAAGTTTGTTACGATAGGTATTTACTGTACGTACGAAACTCACTGTCTGCATGCTGTGAAGAAAGTGATCACTGTACACACACGAATGTGACACGGCAGAGTGCCACCGTTAGATTTCAGACCAGCCGTTTTATCTCTTTTAATGTGCAATAAAGTGGGAAAAATTACCAAAGCTGCTGTATTGGCTTTATCAATGGAATTCCGGAGCTTAAACAAACAAATTACATTAACCTACTGTAGAAGAAGTTTCTAAACAAGTAGATAGGCCAAACTTTCGTCAACTTGCCATGCACATGGCTGTATGACTTTTACTGCCGAGGTAAAGTGTATTTTTGCCGAAGTAAATCATTTTCACTTCAGCAATTTTTTTGCCGTAGCCAATATCTTATTTGGAAGGGCTGCACTTCAATGGCAATATGATCCATAACAAAAATATTCTGTGATATTTCTACTTTCTCCAGCCACTCATTCTTTCTTTTACTTTTTATTTTTACTTTCCAAAGGCTTGGGAAAAAATGCCCCTTTTTATTACCTTGGAAAAATGTTGTTTTGAAAATGTAAGTTACCGTATAATTTTCTAGGGACAATCAAGGTTTCAGTGTTAAGTGTACAGTACTTTAAAAATTCGATGAAATTTTTACATAGACTTGATGATGGGGACCCAAAAAAACAAAATGTCAGGCAAGAAATTTTCAAAGGAGGGAATATCCTTGTAGGGTATGGGGACTGAGCCTTCAACCAAGAAATTGGTAGACACGAAACCAGAGGATGGGACTGAAGGTCCTCTCGGAGGATTTTTTTTAAACTTGATCCCCTTTGATAGGTCTGAGACCATTCTGACCATTTCAAGAGAACATCCTGCATCAGGTCATCAGGCCTGGATCCAGAGGGGGCTTTCCCCGCTCCAGCACCTCCCCTTTTTTGGCACCACTTTATTTTTTCAAGGTCTAAAAGCTGCATTAAAATGTTTATTTGCCTATTTTGATTGTCAGATGCCAGGAAATACCATTTAAAGGGGAAATCTTCTCATCCCAGACAGTTCCAATACTCCCAACTAAGCTAGTTCTAGCCCCGCCCATAACTGTCTTTAGCTTCTCCTTGTGCTGACACGAACTTAGATGATTGCTTAGGGCCACATCCTGGTGAGTATACAAAACCCTAATGTGTAATCAAAATTCTCTCTGTGCATACTGTGTAATGTGAGCTGCTCTGCATCTATTGAATTTTGCAACTTTGATGTCAATCAAAGAGTAGTTACCCATTGAGACGTTTTCTTACCCCTGTGTACAAGTCATACTTGGGACGATGCAAATCTGTCTTTAAAGCTGCGGTCACACTACAACGAATTCGGATCGGATTCCAATCCGATTTTTGTGAGTTTTTATTAAAATCTTCTTTATCAGAAAAAGAACAAAAGTTTCCAAACAGTGTAAATATATAATTTGTATCAGAGGTCTATGAAAATGAAATGTTAACTGATTTCTTCGTGACGTCACACCGACAGACAACTTTTATCGGACACGCGTAGTCCGATAAAAGCTGTTTGTCGATGTGACGTCACGAAATAATTCGTATAAATTTAATTTTCATAGTCCTGCGATAAAAATCATATAATTACACAGGTTGGTAAATTTTGGGTTCTTTCTGACCAGAGATGGAGAAGATTTTAATAAAAACTCGCGAAAATCGGATCTGAATCTGATCCGAATTCGTTGTAGTGTGACTGCGGCTTAAGTGTCTAAATTTCAAGTTCCACCCTAGACCCCCCCCCATGGAGACTCCTCACATCTGTAGCATGCAGGTACAAACTTTTTCCTCAAGGAGTAGTCCCCCTCCCCCCCCCCACCTTTTTGGGAAATCCTGGATCTGCCCCTGGTGTAATTTGAAATGGTAATGAAACCTGGCTGCTGACGATTGCAAATTTAAACCAGAAAGCCAAAAGGCTTAGTGATTCCTTGCCATATTGATATATTGTAACAAACATGAATCACCCACATGACAAGCATGAGATCTCTCACAGTTATCCTACTTGAGATATCATGTTAATACAGTCAAACGCTTTTGAAATCTTGCGACCCAAAATGACCTACATGCTAAATATTAACAAAATATGTTTACTAGCTCTTGACCTTTTGTGACCTTAAATAACCTTCCACCTGCACAAAAAATAGTAGGGATCATCCACATGTCAAGTGTGAGATCCCTCACAGTTATCCTTCTTGAGATATCGTGTTTACGAGGTTTTGACCTTTTAGCCTCTGGTGACCCGAAATGACCTTTGACCTGCACCAAAAATTATAGAGATGATCTACTCAATATGGGCAATACACAAGCTAGGTATAAGATCCCTAACAGTTACCCTTCTTGAGATATCATATTAACAATGTTTTGACCTTTTGACCTGTGGTGACCCTAAATGACCTTTGACCTCCACCAAAAATAATAGGGATCATCTACTCAATATGGGCAATCCACGTGCTAACTATGAGATCTCTCACAGTTACCCTTCTGGAGTATCGTGTTTACAATGTTTTGACCTTTCGACCTCTGGTGACCCCACATGACCTTTGCCCTCCACCAAAAATAATAGGGATCATCTACTCAATATGGGAAATCTAGATGCTAATTATAAGATCCCTCACAGTTGCCCTTCTTGAGATACAGTGTTTACAACGTTTTGACTTTTTGACCTCTGGTGACCCCAAATGACCTTTGACCTCCACCAAAACAAGGGATTATCTACTCAATATGGGCAATCCACATGCTAAGTATGAAATCCCTCACAGTTACCCTTCTTGACATATAGTTTTTACAAGGTTTTAACCTTTTGACCTCTGGTGACCCCAAACGACCTTTGACCTCCACCAAAAAATAGGGATTATCTACTCAATATGGGCAATCCACATGCTAAGTAGGAGATCCCTCACAGTTACCCTTCTTGACATAGTATTTACAAGGTTTTGACCTTTTGACCACTGGTGACCCCAAATGACCTTTGACTGCCACCAAAAACAATGGGGATCATCTACTCAATATGGACAATCCACATGGTGAGTATTAGATCCCTCACAGTTACCCTTCTGGAGATATCGTGTTTACAATGTTTTGACCTTTTGACCTCTGGTGACCCCACATGACCTTTGCCCTCCACCAAAAATAATAGGGATCATCTACTCAATATGGGAAATCTAAACGCTAAGTATAAGATCCCTCACAGTTGCCCTTCTTGAGATACAGTGTTTACAACGTTTTGACTTTTTGACCTCTGGTGACCCCAAATGACCTTTGACCTCCACCAAAACAAGGGATTATCTACTCAATATGGGCAATCCACATGCTAAGTATGAAATCCCTCACAGTTACCCTTCTTGACATAAAGTGTTTACAAGGTTTTAACCTTTTGACCTCTGGTGACCCCAAATGGCCTTTGACCTCCACCAAAAAATAGGGATTATCTACTCAATATGGGCAATTCACATGCTAAGTAGAAGATCCCTTACAGTTACCCTTCTTGACATAGTATTTACAAGGTTTTGACCTTTTGACCACTGGTGACCCCAAATGACCTTTGACTGCCACCAAAAACAATGGGGATCATCTACTCAATATGGACAATCCACATGGTGAGTAATAGATCCCTCACACTTATCCTTCTGGAGATATCATGTTTACAAGGTTTTGATGTTTTAACCTCTGATGACCCCAAATGACCTTTGACCTCCATCCAAAAACAATACAGATGATCTACTCAATATGGGCAATCCACATGCTAAATATGAGATCCATTACAGTTACGCTTCTTGAGATATCATGTCAAAAGGTTTTGATCTTTTGACCACTAGGGATCCCAAATGACCTTTGACCTCCACCAAAAACAATAGGGATCATCTACTCAATACAGACAGTCCACATGGTAAGTATGAGATCCCTCACACTTATCCTCCTGGAGATATCGTGTTTACAACGTTTTGATGTTTTGACCTCTGATGACCCCAAATGACCTTTGACCTTCACCAAAAATAATAGGAATTATCTACTAAATATGGGCAATCCAAATGCTAAGTATGAGATCCCTCACAACTACCCTTCTTGAGAAATAGTGTTTACAATGTTTTAACCTTCTGATCTCTGGTGACCCCAAATGACCTTTGACCTCCACCAAAAACAAAAGGGATCATCTACTCAATATGGACAATCCACATGCTAAGTATGAGATCCCTCACAGTTACCCTTCTTGAGATATCATGTTTACAAGGTTTTGACCTCTGATGACCCTAAATGACCTTTGCCCTCCACCAAAAACAATAGGGGTCATCTACTCAATATGGACAATCCACATGCTAAGTATGAGATCCCTCACAGTTACCCCCCCTGTGGGCTGGGGGTTGTAGAATATGCCCACGGTATTCCCCGCCTGTCGTAAGAGGCGACTAAAGGGGAGGACTTGAAACGAATTTATCTAGTTGACACTATATAACACATTCGTGTTGGTGTGTCGTTAAATATTATCTAACTAACTCACAGTTACCCTTCTTGAGATATCATGTTTACAAGGTTTTGACCTTTTGACCTCTGATGACCCCAGATGACCTTTGACCTCCACCAAAAATAATAGAAATCATTTACTTAATATGGGTAATCCACATGCTAAGTATGAGATCCCTCAAAGTTTTCCTTCTTGAGATAAGTGTTTACAAGGTTTTGACCTTTTGACCACTGGTGACCCCAAATGACCTTTGACCTCCACCAAAAACAAGAGGGATCATCTACTCAATATGGGCAATGAACATGGTAAGTATGAGATCCCTCACATTTATCCTTCTGGAGATATCGTGTTTACAAGCAGTTTTCCAGGGTATTTACTATTTGACCTCTGGTGACCCCAAATGACCTTTGACCTCCACCAAAAAGAATAGGGATCATCTACTTAATATGGGCAACCTACATGCCAAGTATGAGATCCCTCGGAGTTACCCATCTTGAGATATCACGTTTACAAGGTTTTGACCTTTTGACCTCCTGTGACCCCAAATGACCTTTGACCTCCATCACAAACAGTAGGGATCATCTACTCAATATGACCAACCCACACACCAGGTATGAGCTCAGTCATAGTTACCCTTCTTGAGATATCGTGTTTACAAGCAAAGCGTCTCACACACACACATACACGCACACACACACATACACACACACACACATGACATCACCATCGCATAGATTCCTTCTGCCTTTGGCAAGGAATCAATAATAACCATCCTTTTCTCAAGTTGATGAGCATGGTAGTAACTGGTGGGGAAAGTGGATAGCAGAACGAATTGCAAAAGTTCTGGAAATAATAATTCCACTGAAGTTATCCTACAGAAAGTTACAAAGAGGCAACTCTACTTAAGTTATCAAAGAAACAATGATAATAATAAGCCAAACATTTATCTTAGGATGCACGGAAGTGGGCTGAAAATTTTTATTGCGCATTTGGATTCAGGTATGGTTAGGTTTCTGACTTGTACATGCAAGGAGCATGGTGAACGAAATGACATACATCTACAGTATAGCATTGTGAGTGACCATCATTTCAGGGTTTCAGTTAGGTTACAATTAAGTGAGCTGTGGTGGGGAGCTGACAGCCATGGTTTGAAAGATTTTAATCTAGGAAGCAGTACCAAAAGTTGCTGAAACAATCACCCCCCTTTGAGCTATGCCACTGCCATAATTATATTATTTGCAACAGGTGCATGCAAAGCATGCAGAAAAAAATCACTTCAACATTTTTGAGTCTTTGTTTTACTTCATCTTGCCTAGAAAAGGTCATCATTATATGAAAATTTTCCCAATAATTTCTCTGGGATGACTTCTATACCTTCATTCTTTAAAGCTTTTTTATTATTTTTTTCCACAGTCTGAAAAAAGTGGAGGAAGTGCCACCTTGCTCCCCTTGTCATGTTAGTGCCTGCTTTGTAAGACTGTAATGCTGTGTTGCTCCATAATCATGCTTCAGCACTCGAACAATCAGCCTAATTGTTAAACCCTCACTGTTGAATTAAAGCACACTCAGGTCTCGAATTTAACAAAAAAACCGGTACACAAAACCGGATATCTGTAAGTTATGTCCGTATTCTGTATACTGTACAGAAGTTCAAGTGAACAAGCACGATGAACGCAACGCTAAAATCAGTGTATGCGTACGTCCGTAATTGTATGCAAACACCCATACATTACGCTACAAACATACTGTGTAGTCGCCAGATATCGGAACAGGGAGTTGTCAGGGACTCCCTGATCAGAAGAACATGGGGCATGGTACGTACCAGGAAGTACAGTAATTTTTCAATGGCTGCTTACACTGCTAATCATTCCAGTTGTTACCTCATAAGTTTGCAGGTGTTTTTTATTGAAAGCAGGGTGTTATTAGCTAATATCACCTCCCTGTTGAAAGCAAAATTGTACAAAGTAAAAGCCTGCCTTGTATTATTTACAAAAAAATGACGTCTCAATCATAGTGCAAAGAGCTGTGCACAAAAGTTAGACCCACTCAATTTCAAATGCTATACTCCATCCATTTGAGTGCAGCATGACATGCATCGAACCGATAATTTACAGTGTAATACATAGAGACACAGCCGTGCATGCATGCATTACATATTGCAATGAAAACTAAATCATTCAAAACAAACACGTGTGAGCCATGCACGAAGTGCACAGAACAATGGCCAGGGTACTTTTGAACTATTATGGCACTCTCTACACTGTATTTCTGTTTTAATGTAAGTTCTGGGGTGTGACTTGGACTAAGATTTTAATATGGTCTAAGCTGGGAAACCTGAATCAATTTGTAAAGTCCTTTTGTGTACTAATAAACAGATTTTGACTACTGCTTCAAACAGGATAACAAGCACAAAGTTAGTGTTTAGTGTTTGGGGATTAGTTTACTCCCTGGTTTCACTGAGGATCAATTCACATTCACAGAAAGTTTTATATGCTGTGAAACCGACAATTTATTTTTGAAGCTTTATTTGGTCATTAAACAGGTTGATAAACATCTTTTTAAAGGAAAAGGTATCAAAGCAAAACAGGGAGAAAAAACATTTGGTAGAATAAAGGGCCGATCGTTCATTTAGCCGTTTAAAAGTGACAACTCTAGTGCTGTTCTGCCCTACAATGAGTGCACACTAAACTAAAAAAACTTGTAGGCCTTTGGTATCAAAGAACATAAAAATGGCGAGAACTGGAACTGAACGGCAAAAGGCTAGCCTATTGGTATGTGCTACAGTACCTGAACTTGAAGTCAAGTTCGTCACATATTTTCTTTGTTTCTTTTACTTTTTGCCTCTGGACTGACTTCATTTTATACAATGATCTTGCATTAGCTAACTAGTGGATGATGTAAGTCAGAACAGTGGATCTTTCTTCCCCCCGCCAGCTGTTTATGGACCATTGTTTTGTAATTTGACTAAACAGAATGTTAAGTAATACTCTGTCCATTTCTAAGAGGCTTCAGACTCTCTACCACTCCAATGGTGGCACAAATCTTCTGGTCATTTTTATTTTCATTTCCTTCATTCTTACATGAGTACATGTTTATGTTGAATGTTCATTGGAAGGAAAACTAGGTAAAATAAAAAGAAAAGCTCTACAAAGACAGACCATGCAGGAAAAGTGGTTAAATCACTGAATTAACAGACAGCATTGAAACCCTTAAAGAGCCTACGAAGTGACTAAGTAGTAAGTACACCCATTTGGTGTCATTCTCTAACCATATCTGTCACCAAAAATAGCCCTCATATTCAGAAATACCTCCCCATGAAAGAGAAATGCTAAAGCGAAAGCCTTCCAATACAACAGCTCAAAAAGTGAAAGTACATTGACCCAAGAATGACATCAGCTCCGGAACTCAACTTCACTGTGTGTGTAAGTACAGTAATGTGCTTTGAACATACCTTGTACCACTGTTGATGTTACAGAATCTTGCATGATATGGATGTATCAGAAACACCTATAAAGATGATGCATAGCTTACTGCTCTTGGAAAGAAAATGATTGACATAATCATCAAAGTTATATCTCTACGAAACCTTCGTTTGCCTTGCAGGACTAGTGAGAAAAGGGAGTTTTCAACAGACTGAGTTCTGACTTCCCGATCTTCATTGAGTCAACTGGTTTGATACCAGCAGAGAGTTGCCACAGACTCTCTGGTATACAAGCAAATGGAAGTTCCCTGGTACAAGGTTATACACACAGAAAAAATACCTCCTGTGGATATGTAATTGCATCCATTTCTCCTGCGGTGTTAATACGTAACCGTTATTTTTATTATTGGGGTTGGAAAGAAGTGCTTCGTTCACTGGTGTTTATATGGGGTTCATCATTACACAGGCCCATATACAACTGTACTATTCTACGAAGTGGCAAACAACTTCGGTTTTACCAGGAAGTTGCGAGAGCTCCCTGGTTATGCCATGGAAGTACTACTACCTACACATTACATGTCGATATATTACTGACACTTGTGCCAATGTCCTCCGCTACAATCTTACTTCGTACAGAACAGGAAAACGGGACCGAGAAAAGTTAATGGAATATAAAACAGAGGCAATTTTACTAGTGTGAAGGGAGACTGAAATTTTGGTTGTATTCAGTATTTTTCTCAGAAGTTGACAAAAAGTTACTATTGGAGCTTCAAGCATTTCAAAGTCTATAGTATGAGATCCACTGATCAATTTTCAAACTAACTTGTAAACGTTTGTGATAACTTGGAAAGGAAGCCTTTCAAAGGAATATTGGGAGATAAATCTGTCATCTTATCCAACAATCAGATTTAAATTGTGAGTTAAATGTTTTCTTTTTCTTTGCAAAGGGTCACTGTCTAGTTGAAGATAGTCTGCAAACTCAAACTGATGGGCTTAAAATATAACTTAGAAATACGGAAGAAGAAGAAATAAAATGGCTTCCATTTGCTGCCTTAACTTGCGCTTCTATGGTTATGAGCATTTCAGAGTTATAAAATCCCATTTCAATACAAATTCTTGAAAAAACTGGAGGCAATCCGACGCCACTGCGAATGGGATAGCAAGATTTGGTATACGTCTTCTATGCAGAGGGTCTGGATGTAAGCTTGAGCGAGTATTTTGAACATCCCCTTTTGGGTAATAAGAATTTCAAATTTTTATGTTATATATTTTTTTGCTTGACACCGGCACATTCTTCAAAGACATTTTTACAAAATTATATGGCCAGTACCGGACTCAAGCTACACAATCTGTCAGCAAAACTTTACTAGAAGTATGGAGTCTCTTTGAACTACTTGTTCGCCGTCCTCACCGGCCGCAAGTTCTTCCTCACACTGCCAAACTTTTTCTTGTTGTTAGGCCAGCGACTTGAGATAGTTGGGCTGAATTCCACAGACTGGCTCTTCATGTGGCCCTTTGTTATCATTCTTGTATTATCTTAGTCAAAAATGGGCGAAGATTCATACAAAGTAGGGCAACTTTCTGTAGATAATCGATATTGACGTGATATGAACATTACAAGGAAAGTGCGCTGTACATACACACACTGCGAAGTTGAGTTCTGGAGCTGACGTCATTCTTGGGTCAATGTACTGTACTTTTCACTTTTTGATCTGTTGTGCTGGAAGGGGTACCATTTCGTTTTAGCATTCCTCCTTCATGTGGCGGTATTTTTAAACATAAGGGTTATTTTTGGTGATAGATGTCAGAGAATGACACCAAATGGCTGTAATTAGTCACTTCATAGGCTCTTTAACCAGGTATACCCAGAGTGAAGGTGACAATGACCAAAAGCATAATAAGCAAAAATAATTGGTGGAAGTGTAAAATAAGAGCCAGTTGTGTATGGCCTTGGTGCCCTATCAACAAAGTAATGTTTGGCCTTGCTGCCCTACCCTTTGGCTGTGGTGCCCCCAGATTTGCCCTGATCCTTGAGGCCAAAATGGCTGTGCCCTTAAAAATTTAGAATTTGAGGCCTGCACACTGTACATCTGAGACATTACTGACCGTATTGATTCATAGGTAAGCAATGAGGCTGAAAGTGTTTGGAGTACTAAAAATTTTATTTTATGAAAGATTTGTAAATACGAAATGATCAAGATACAATACTAAGTAAAAAAGACACCTCCAAAAATATGAATTCGTAGGCATTAAAGCTATATAGCTTCTGCCAGGGGTAGGAACCCCTGGCAGAAACTATATAGATTAAAGCTATATAGCTTCTGCCAGGGGTAGGAACTCCTGGCAGAAACTATATAGCTTTAATGCCTACATGTTCATATTTTTGGAAATTTTCTAAAAATGACTGGGGGAGGGGGAAGGACATGAGCTCCCCATGCCAGTGCCACTGTTATGTAGTAAGCTACAAATGTTTTGCACAAACTCTCGCAGCAGTACATAGCCTAGGCCTACATATTATACTGTGGACAATGCTTACTATCGTTAGCCTAAGGTGGCCAGATTTTGGGGGTTTAAATCAGGGAAGCTACTAGACCAGGCGCTGTGTAAGGAAAATATACATCGTTAAAGTGCAACTGGCTACAGTAAATATGTGTGATCACACCAGTCAGTAACAGAAAATAAGTACTGCTCTTCTTTCGATCTCTGTGATTGCATGATACTTGTTATTTTTCGCTTACGTACATTGTACTTGGTTGCTACGATATACTGTATATCTCAACAATGTTGATGTAATCCAAGGCCTATACATTACTAGCTAACCTGCCGTTCAACTCCGGTCCGAAAATCGGGGACGTCTGGTCACCTTACTTTGGCCACCTGCTGATACTCGAATGTTTATGAATGAACAAGCCCATTTGATCTAACCTTTGAACGTAACTGTTATACGGTATATACAATAGCTTAACATTCCTACACTACCTACTGTACTCTGTTCATGTTAAGGAGTGACTTGATCAGTCACTGATGTTTTAGCCAAATGTTTTCTATAAAAGCAATATTTGCCCACAAAGTTGGTCACATTTCAACCAGTTTTGTGAGAATCTAGTTAAAACATCTGGACATTTATTAAGGCAATTTTAAAGATCCTCCCAGATGCCTTACTTTATAGTTAAGTCCTTAAAAAACAGTCATGTCTGGCTAAATCCAGATGTCTGGAAACCATACTAATGTTGCTTAAAATACTAAAAGAAGGTGGCCTAGGCCATAGGCTTGTTGATTAGACCAGGGAGTTGTCAGATAAAACAGCAGCTTCCTCCTTTGCACCCACCTGGTTGCTGCCTAGTCACTTCCTTTGTCCAATAGTACTTGAAAATGTTATGGGCCGAGGTTTCCCCTGGCATTATTTTTGTGAGGCGGCCACCACCTCACAGAAATTTGCTATACTTGCCACCTGTACTGTACTACTGTCCTTAAAATTTGTACTTGAACCTCAATAGCTTTGTATTAAAATTTGCAGATGACACAAAAGTTCTTTCTGATGTTTCATCCATGGAGCAAGTGTCTATGTTGCAAGCAGATTTAGATAGTTTGTTTAAATGGTCAGACAACTGGCAAATGTCATTTAATGCTGGGAAGTGTAAGTGCCTTCATATTGGTTATGACAATAGTAAAGCTAGCTATTTTATTGGTCGTGAGGAAATTGAAAGTACTTCATCTGAAAGAGATTTAGGCCTGATTGTTGATGATTCCCTGAGTTCAAGTATTAAGCAATGTGCCAAGGCTGTAGCATCAGCAAATAAGGTTCTTGGTATCATTATTAGAACACATTCTTGTAAAAGTAAAGACAATATATTGAGATTGTACAAGTCCTTAGTCAGGCCTCATTTGGAATACTGCTGTCAAGTTTGGCATGGTTACCACCAGAAAGATGTTGATAGTACTGAGAAGGTGCAGAGGCCAGTTACAAGGATGATACCTGAAATTTCTCATTTAAGTTATAAAGACAGGCTTTTTGAAACTAATCTTTTGTCTTTGGAAATGCGTAGACTTCGTGCAGATCTCATTGAGGTTTTCAAGATTGTCAAAGGATTAGTAAATATTGATGCTGGTATTTTTTTTGAACAACGCTTTGATTGTCGTACTTGCCAGTCTGCATTCCATGCACTACAACACGAAGATCTTCGGCGTGAGCACCGACTCCTTCTCGGCGTAGCGGCGGGCAAACGGAACTCCTGGCGTACCGAATCGGTCAACTCCCGCCGTATGATCAAGTACAGTGCTGTGCTATATACCTGTACTTGTATTGCAGATGCATTACGTACATGTATACATGTATACGTATGTACAATCGCTTAAGGATTGCTACTGACTAGTTCTAACGTGTGTGTACTATATACCTGTACGTGCATTACCAATGTATGGTGACTGTGTATGCATCACGTACATGTATACTGCACGTACGTACGCACGCCTACGGATTGCTATGTACATGCATTGTATATGCACAGTACAAGAAATCCCGGCGTATATCAGCCCGGCGTACATCGGCCCGGCGTACATAGGCCCGGCGTACATAGGCCCGGCGTACGATCACAAAAACTTCGGCGTACCTCCGGCATAGACCTTACGTGGAATGCACCCTGGCATACTTGTGGGTATCCTTTCAGGTTTTATAAACCCAACTGTAGGTTGGACATTAGGAAGTACTCATTTAGTCAACGTATCATTTCTGAGTGGAATAACCTGCCTCTTGAAGCTGTCACTGCTGAATGTGTCAATAGTTTTAAAAACAAAATTGATCCAATTTTGAAGAAAAGACAGGGCTTTATATACTGTAAGCCAAAAGCAGCTGCCTGCCCCAGTGTTCAAGATCCCAACAGCCTCATTTGCTGATGGGAATCGGTGAGTTACTACTCACTACTAGCTATGGAAGTATTGATAGTTCTCACTCACTGATGGTGCCAAATTGGCACCATATTACCCCTATGGACTCATACCACCTCACCTCACACTCTCTAAAATCCAGGGGTAACCCTGTGGGCTTAAAACTATTGTTAGTATTTAAAAAATGGTTCATATTGTATGCTACATTGGAGAGAAATGACAACGAATTTTGTCCATAGCATTACCAGTCACTCTCTTTGAAAACTAATTTGCAGCTGCCAATACTTAAATCATAATAGGCCTAGGCCTAGGACCTACTGACACAGGGCTGGTCATGAGAATTTTTCAGGAGGGCAAGCAACTGCCCGCCTTGCTTTAGCTGTTACACTTCAAGGCGGGCAATTAGTTGCCCACCCAAGATTTTAGGAGGGCAGTTGTGTAAATATAAAATTTACATTTAAATTTATCTTAGCTAAAAGCATAACAGTACTGTACAAACTGAACTGCAAAGAAACCTTGCTGCATAATAAAAACAAGAATGAGGATGAACAAAGCTTTCATGTTTAATTGCAATAACTGTGCAAAACTCTGGCTTGGCTCAACCGCCCCTTGTAACCAATGGGGAGGTTTTGACATGAGCAATGGGCAGTACGTACCAAAAACCACCTGGAGCACAGATCGTGGGGGTCATGTGGCAATAACCCTCTCTGAAAATAAATGTTAGGGGGAAGCACCCCCACCCCAGCCAGATCCAAACTTAGATGCAACACTCATAACAAAAACAGTGGCACCATGTTTTCTAAAATCATGTTATAAATCAGTCAAAAGATGAAAATGATTGTATCTCAAATTACCACAAATACCCCCATTAGCAACATCATGGCACCCTTCAGGGTAGAGTTGGTGCTCTATTCCCTTCTACCATATGCACCACTGTGGACACTGGGTGGACCAAGTCCGGGGTAACATATTGTAGCGACCGAGTGGGGTCGCTGTTGTGTTTTAGCTTCGTGGCTATTACTTTTTCATCCTACGAGCCAGCCACAGAGTTTTATTGTTAAGGTGACGTGGCTTTGTGTGTCTTACTTACCTTGTGTGTATACTTACCTCTATTATTCTGGTTTTCTTCTCCGCAGGCCGGGACATTGGCGCGACGCCAGGACAGCTGCATGCCAGTCAACATAATTTCTCTTATTTTGCTAATAAGTTTCTCTTGTTTTGCTAAAAACTTTCTCCTGTTTTGTTAATAAGGTCTAGCGGGAGCGGGCGTTGGCTCTCGAGAAATAATCACTCGCTCCTTGGTCGTGTTTGTGTTAAGAACGTGAGTGTCTTGTTGTAAGTCCGTGTGGGGAGACCTCCAGAGGCCGACGGCGTGACTCGAGTACTTTGTAAGTTATTTTTAAGTTTAATTCTGTATACTGTCTGGAGCGGGTCCGGGGCTTTGGGCTCTGGCTCGGGACGCTGGGATTCCCCCCCCCCCTTTTTTTGATGCGATATTAGGAAGTGAGGGTGATCTTCTAGTCATTTTGTAATGGGTTATTTTTTAAGGTGTGTCCCCAAAAGGGAGGGTGGGCCCCTGTTTTCTTAAGAAGTAGTCTAGGGGCTAGTGTGTTAGAGCGTCTCGTGTCTGTGCCCGGCCCCGTATAGTGCGAGTCATGTCGGCGGTTCCCCCACGGCAGGTTAGTTAATTGGATATTACTACTCAGTTATAGAAATTATCATTTACGTATCGCAATGTTATGTTTCAGTTTACGAGATGGTTATTTATCTAGTAGATAATTATTTGCTCTGAGAGAGCTTTAAGCCTTTTATTTACAAGAGAATCATTTATTTTTGCTCTAAGAGAGCTGGATTGGTTTAATTAGATGGCTTATTTGCAACTTGAAAGAAATGATTAATTGCCTTTATTTGCCGTCAATTCATTGATTGTAGCAGTCCCCTCCCCCACTTAGTATTCCTGACTCGGGTGACCTCCAGTTGCCCGAGTACCCCCGCCACCGCTCGGCCCGGGACCCTACCTTCTACTGGGGCGCTACAATATGGCGGAGCCACTCCATGAATGATGCCTGTAAGGGTGCAAGGATTAACTGACATCCATACAGTAGGGCCTATACCAATATTCCTTCTTCGATGGTACATACTGTAGTCCAGGCGCGAATCCAGAAATTTCAAAAAGGGGGGCTAAAAGCCCCCTTCAGTATTCTCCTAGATTAACATTATGCTAATTTTTGTGTATTTGTTATTATTAATGTGGCAAAAAAGGGGGGGCTGAGACCGGGAAAGCCCCCTTGGATCCGCGCCTGCTGTAGTCGGGCCCAGGCCTACAGTCCGGAAAATGGCTGTGACAAGTTAGATCTAATCTCAAAGCTTTGTGTCCTTGTAAGTAATTAAGTGAAGTATGCACAAAAATCATACGTATTCCCCTTTAATATAATGGGTATATACTTTGATCCCTATCTTCAAACAGGAGTGGGGGAGCTAGGTTGGGGCCATGGGCCACAATGTTTTTGTCTGGTGGTAACTGATGAATCCCCCAGCCCCACATAGCAACAGAATGAGGATTTAGAGTGGTGTTATGTTCATGTCACTTTAAGGACTTCAAGAGACTAAAACTATTTGCTTCTCGTAACAGTAATATGTATGGCAAAAGGCTTAGAAAATATTCAAGTTGGTTTGACAAGCAAAGACCTATTCTGGCCATAAATATGTCTGAACTGTCATACCAACATCTCAGACAACATTTGATAACACTTTGAAACAAAAATGATTGGTAAATTTTAGACCCTGTAGCTCTACAAGTAATAGCAGACAACTTCTACATATTGCAGCATCTCAGTAGGCCTATCCATGTATTTTACACGTTAGGCAAAGGCAAAATTGCAAAGCCCCTCCAGAAAAATGTGCCTCGTGGTGAAAAACCTTCCGATCAAAAATTGTCAGTATTATCTAGATACTTGTTTGAGAGTCATTTGAACATGTCAGGACAATGGTTTTGTCATTTTTGACAAATTTGGTAATGTTTGAGAGTAAATTGACACTCAAAAACGATGTATTTTGAAACAGTACTCTCTGCAGTACAAGATGCATGCAGCAAGCTTCTTCTCTTCTTCTTCTTCTCGTGTACTGGCAGGGCTCTAAAAAAAAGGTAGAGCATATGAGCCAGAGGTGTGCGGGGAGGGGATATGACTTAATCAAAATGTAAATTATGCTTGAACGAATTTATACTACTTGCATTGACAGTCCCTTCAGGTAACATATTCCACTCCTTTATAGTTCTTGGGAAAAAGGAGTATTTGTAAGCATTAATACGACACGCAGGTTGTTGGAAGTTTTGCGTGTTCATTCTCCGAAGGCCCTGCAGTGTCACTGGTTTTAGGAAGTTTTCTTTAGGTATGTCAATAAGGTTCTGATTAATTTTATACAATAGGGTTAATCTGGAGGCAGACCTCCTGTTCTGCAAGGACGTCCAGTGGAGATCATGGAGGAGCTTGGTGACCGTTCCTTCCGTTTTACTATAGTTATGTGTGACGAACCTTGCAGCATTACGTTGCACCCTTTCCAACTGGCTACAATGCTTTTGAAGGTGAGGGTCCCAAGCAGGTGTAGCATACTCTAAATGGGGCTGACTAAGCCGGTATAGGCAGTGGCTTTGAGCTGCTCGGTGCAGTTGGAAAGGTTCCTCTTTATGAGGCCAAGGACCCTACTAGCTTTTGTAGTTGCATGAGCAACCTGGGTGTCCCATTTCAAATTATCTTGGAGATGAATACCAAGGTAAGGATAAGAATGAACTGTTTGCAAAGTCTGACCGCCCAGTTTTGTAATTAAAATGGGTGGTGGATCTACCTGATGAGATGTGCATAACATAACACTTACTAGAGTTGAAACGCATTTGCCACTTGTTTTGCCAAGCATTTAAGGTATCAAGATCTTTCTGCAGATCCTCAGAATCCTTGGTGGTTGAGATAGTCTTATACAAGAGACAATCATCCGCAAATAGCCGAGTGGTTGACTTAAGGTTGTCAGGTAGGTCGTTGATATATAATAGAAATAATAGGGGCCCTAAAACAGTACCCTGGGGTACACCAGAGTCCACAGGGAGAAAAGAAGAAGACTGGCCTTCAAGAACAACTTTCTGTTCTCTCCCACACAGAAAGGCTTTAATCCAACCAACAAGTTCTTTGTTTATACCGTAATAGTATAATTTGTTGATTAATCTAGAGTGGGGGACCGTATCGAATGCCTTGCTAAAATCAAGGATGACAACATCTACTTGTTTACGTTTATCTAGGGCACTGGCCAGGTCGTCAAACAGTTAGGACTAGTTGAGTATCACAAGATCTTCGTTTCTAAAACCATGCTGATAGTCGGACAAGATTTGGTGGTTGTCCAAATGGTGCATCACTTGACTGTGGACAATATGCTCTAGAATCTTACAACATATGCTGGTTAAGGATACCGGACGGTAATTTTTGGGATCAACTTTCTCTCCTTTCTTAAAAATTGGGGTAATGTTAGCCTTTTTCCAGTCCTCTGGTAACTCTCCGCTTCGGAGGGAACAGTTAAAGATCTCAGTCAGGACTGGAGCAATCTGATTGGCTAGCAGCTTCAAGATACGAGAGGGAAGGCCGTCGGGGCCTGCTGCTTTAGCAGGGTTGAGATCGTTCAGTAGCTTAAGTACACCTTCATTAGTGACTTTGAATTTACTCATTAGGGGAAACGGGGAGGTCCCTTTGTTAGGTATATCATGAGTTTGCTCGATTGTAAACACTGATCGAAAGTAGTTATTCAGTAAGTCCGCCTTACCCTTACTATCAGATATCAGTTGCCCTTGATCTCTAAGAGCTCCAATCCCCCCACTGTCCCGTTTGAGTGACTTGACAAACCTCCAGAATATTTTAGGATTATCTTCCATACTCGGCGTCAAAACATCATTCATATAATCACGATAGGCTTTCCTCATCATTTGCTGGTTTGCTTTTGCAGATGTTTGTACCTAGACCATACTCTAGGGCTTTTCGATTGCTTAGTTTTCTTAAACCATCTGCTTTTTAATCTTATTTGGCGCTTCAATATCCTTGACATCCAGGGTAAGTCCCTACTTGGTTTCACCAATTTAGTTGGTATATGGGTAGCCATCAATTTCTTAATTTCATCACGAAAAAAGATCCAACTTACATTAACCCCTTTGGTAATAATATTAGAAGAGAGAAACTTATTTTTAAAGTTCTCTGCATCAGCAAGCAATGGTTCCATATTGAGCTTTTTATACATGTAGATTCTACGTGGGGGAGTTTTAGTCTTTTGTGGTTGATAACTCAATAGCGACAATAGAGCGTCATGGCTACATACACCAAGCCCTGGCATGTGGATTAAATCGTCAATTATAGTTGGGTTCGTAGTGAAAACAAGATCTAAGATGTTTTCGGTGTCCTCTGTTCTATGCGTTGGGTCAGACACCATTTGACTCAGACTATAGTCATTGCTGATGTTAATGAGCTTTTGGCATAAGCCACTCTTGTAGGCATTCACCTTGACGGCATTTGAGTTCCAATCAATGTCACCTAAGTTAAAATCACCAGATACAAAGATATTTGAAGTATTGGTTTTGCTGACAACCATGTTCAGAGAGTTATTAAATTGATCAAGCTGTAGTCGTTGTCCTTGGGCGGTCTATAAAAGCACCCAATGAACAAAGACCTACTGCTTTTCATTTGGAGCTGAGCCCAAAGTACCTCGCAATCAGAATCAAAGTCAGGGCGATGAGTGAGAACTAGGGTATTCTTATAAGCAATGAAAACACCGCCTCCAGTGGTGTTAGCTATACGGTCCTTTCTAATGACTTCATAGTTATCAGGGAATATTTCCCCATTTGAAATGGAACTGTTTAGCCAAGACTCTGTACCCAAAATAATATCCGGGTCCGTAGTTTGGATCAGATTTGCAAGTTCCCGTACTTTACCCTTCACACTCTGACAATTCACTGTAACTATTTTAAGGGTCTCGGATCTTTGCTTCTTGGAAGTACAGACACCAGAAAAGGATGCACCTGACAATGATGAAATTGATTCATTGTGGGAGAGACTGGACATACGATGGATGGTGCCAGCCTTCGGAGACGAAGTAGCAATTGGTATGGTGGCCTGAATAGAATTTTCATCCAATGGGGAAAATGGATTAGGATGTTCAAAATCGAAACTATTAAACAATGAGGAGCTAAAGTTCGGTAGACCGCACTGGCAGCATATCCATGATACACTGGTGTTACAAAGATAGTCATAATTTAGTGTACACATCTGCATACAGTTTTTGTGGGTCCATAATTTGCAACTATCACAGCGCACAGCCTGCTGGCCCCATTTACATGCAAGGTTGCAAATGGTGCACGGGTACTTGGGCTTGTAGGGCCCGGGTTTCTCTCGAGGTCTCCCGCCTGTAGTAACAGCATGGTACAGAGAAATCTTATCAGTACCTCCTTATTGCTGAGTCTACCCTTGAGTTGAATTTAGTTTTAAGACTTGAGTTACTACCAGTGAGGCCTAGACCTGAGAAGAGATGGATATAGTCAGGTCTGCCCAATACTGGGAATAAGCCAAGGCAATTTTCAGGACCAAGAGAGGGTAGCTTGCTTGCCCAGAAACTAATCTGCCAACCCTATCATTAATACTAGGCATAGGCCTAATCCTGAATCTGAAAATGGGTGTTATCCCCCGCAGTTTCAGCAATACGTCATTGCTGTACCGAACTTGGTTATGGAGGGCTATATCAAAAAATAATCCTAAAACCACAATAATGAGAAACGGTCTTAAATCCATGATAGACAAAAATGGAAAGAGCTCACCTGAGAACGGCAAAGCCTACCGGAATGTAATAGTAACCCCAGTAGAAGTAGATGGCTAAGTAAATGGCTTTCGACGTAGGCACGCCAGGTAAGTACAAATAGCGAAAACAAGCATGGGCTAGGCCGAGCCTAACACACTAGACTGACATAGAGGTAAGCCACACCGAGGAGGCTTAAAAAGTGAACACAGAAGTGGACTGTCAATGCTCGCAGTAAAGAAAAATTTGGCCTAAAACGTAACACTTAACCAGAAAAACCCTGCCAGTAACAAAATTTAGAACCGGTAAAAAGAATTTGAGGTAAAAAAGGGTGAAAAATAGACACAAAATGAGAGTCGAGATACGACCCGCACACCTGCGCACATCATACTGTACAGCTGTAGCTTTCAAGTTTGTGCAATCGAACCATGTAAAATCAAGCTGTGCGGCATTGTCAGATTGTACGGCTGGCTGTGTTCACTACGGAAGTTGCTGAATATTTTGACGTGGAAAGTCTTTTTGGGTCTTTTAAAAGTACTAATCTGCATATATTCTATGGAGCGCCAATCACGCAAAAAGTCGTCGAAGGTGGTGGAAGGTACTGAAGGTATCGATGGCAACATCATCGATGGTAAACGCTATCGACGGTAATGCTATCGACGGTAAACGCTATCGACGGTAAACGCGAACGATGATAGCTCAATCGGTGGTTTACTTTATCGATGGTGGCGGTGAACACACTATCGATGGTATACGCAAACGTTGGTAACTCAATCGATGGTTTACTTTATCGATGGTAGCGGTGTACACGCTATCGACGCCGATTCGACGGTATACGCGAACTATGTCAACTCAATCGATAGTTTACTTAATTGATCGTGGCGGTGTACACGCTATCGACGGTGTACGCGAATGATGGTAACTCAATCGATGGTTTACCTAGTCGATGGTATACGCGAACGATGGTAACTTAATCGATGGTTTACTTTATCGATCGTAGCGGTGTACACGCTATCGACGGTATACGCGAACGATGATAACTCAATTGGTGGTTTACTTCGATGGTGGCAATGTACACGCTATCAAAGGTACACGCAAACGATGATACCTTAATCGTTGCATATCAATTTGTTTGTTACTTAAACCCATACAGCTTGTGTTAGTGTCTCCCATGCAACGAAAATGCGCTCTGTGGAAAACAGTACGGATACGAACTTTCGATCGCTCGTGCTCTGTTGCTTAGCAAAATTACAGTGATGTTCATTCAGTTCCATGTTCTGCTATGTCTCAGCTTCTGAATGACATAAAAATATATCGATATTATTTGACTTTTACATAGGGACCTGCAGGGGCGGATGCAGGTTTTGACCAAGGGGGGGGGGGTTG
The DNA here is from genome assembly GCA_029531755.1 of Holothuria leucospilota. NCBI lineage: Eukaryota > Metazoa > Echinodermata > Holothuroidea > Aspidochirotida > Holothuriidae > Holothuria > Holothuria leucospilota. The sequence continues at coordinate 8,680 of JAIZAY010000745.1, read as the reverse complement.
CGATATAGCTACTATCTAAGCGGAGCGCCACCATGAGTTGGCGCGAAGCGTACAGAGAAAATTTTTGGTCCAGAAGACCCCCAGATTGCAGGAAATGGCATTTCCCACGCGTTTCCAAGGCTCTTTGATCCGTATAAAAACAAGCTCTTGTGCGAGATGCATGCTCTACAGCCCGATAACCTTTGGCGTAGCCAGGATTTTTGATTTGGGTGGCCAACCGCAGGACCTGATCGCCTACCTGGTGGAGGGGTCAAAGGGGAGGGGGTGTCCCCCTTTGAGAAATTTTTGAATATTTAAGTACCCTCAGATGCAATCTGGTGCAACATTTAGCATCATTTGAAGTCATTTTTTTTTGTTCCATTACAAAAAAAAAAATTGTTCTGCAAAGAATGGGGGGGGGGGGGAATGCGTACGCACCCTGGATCCGGCCCTGAACTGTCGTAAGAAAAATTACGCTTAGCAAATCAAAGGTTGTCAGTACATTTGTGTAGTAGGCACTAGCCTATATGCAGATTTTTCCGGGGCTGTTGGTGTAAATCAGTCATAAGAAAGAGTCAAATTACCAAAAGTCATAAGTCATAACTGAACATAGCCAATAGTTTTCGCTTCAGAATGTTAATAAAGCCATGGGTTGAGCACTGGCATAATTAGAGGAAATGGTCGGCTCTCCAGAACTCAGTGAAGTGACCAAAGTAATGATATATCGGGATAAAATAATTTGATATAGAAATAGTCAATCTATATCTCATGGTGTATAGGAGTATATATCAGGAAACCAGTGTAGGGTCTAATTTATGTAGTTGGTTGACTATGCGATTGTGCTATTGCTAAAGTTTTTACCTTTTAACAACACAGAATTGTAAGTCCTTACGCGCACTACGCTTCCATCCCATCGAAACACTGGTCGTACTATGCGTTTGTAACAATTTCATTTAAAGTGCCACAGCAACTTTACCAAATCTCTTCCGAATACAAATACACTGAATAACGGCATTTTCTATTTTCATGGGAACATCACTCGTGTTGGAGGTGTGCTTTGTTTATCTGAAGAAATTCACATCGTGAGTTCGCCTCTCTGGTCATACCGATGAGACATGTGTATAAACAAACCTAAAATAAAAAATCCCAAAAGAATTTTGTTATACTTTACCAGGGAGAAAACCAACCTATCAAGCGTTTATCTGCACTCGAGAAACTTCCTAAAACTGAAACATATCCTTCTGTAAGTTCAGAAAACTTTCGACACCTACAAAGAATTAGCTCTATTTTGGAAAAATAATTTTACATCCAGTCGGTTACATCCTTGCTTCTTTCACCGCAATTTTATCCTTTGTAAACCATTCATAGACTGCAGTCTTGTGCTACGTAAATATTCATTCACCTGTGATATTTCTAACCGCTACTGGCACAAACTCGACATACAGTACCCGAAAAGAAGCATTGAATCGTAACACTCTGAAATCATTCCATCAAGTAAAGTACTGCTTTTGGGAGGCGATAGAATGCCAACGAGTTGACGTAGAAATTTGGTGAACTGATCGTGAAATCTGAATTCTCCTATTTTTCGATAAGCTGGTGCACAGATAGCAATAGAGAAAAACAAATCGGTTGCGTGATAACAACAAGACCCCCGACTTTACCTTACCGATACTGATGAGACCTGGTACTTATCTTCCATGGTCGAAACGAGTCTAGCAATAGCATACCAGCTATGGCTTACTACCAACAGCGTCGTCGGAAGATGTTTGACACTGGGGGGGGGGGAGCAGACAAGATGCGATTTCTCGATCTTGAACCTCGACCCTTTCCACACTCCACCTTAATATTTGCTCAAAGTAGTATATTTAAAGAAAAAGGAAACAACAGCAACAATAACACATCAGCAGTGGTGTAGCTAAGATGTTTCTGTGGTGGCTCTGGAGGGCTGGGGAATTTTGTTGGTGTTGGCTCTCGTTTACTATCTAAGCGGAGCGCCACCATAGGTTGGCGCGGAGCGTACCAAGAAAATTTGAGATTTTAATACAGCCCAGATCGCCGGAAATGGAGCTTGTCAGCCTTGATAGCAGCCATCAAGATGTGCAATTTTTTGTAGAAAATTTGTGAAGGTTGATTTAAATTTATTCTAAAAAAACATTAAGTTTGTCACAATCTATCCAAAATTTATTCAAAATTATTCAGAGTGGAGTTAACCCCATGGATTTCAGTGGATTAATGGGACTGGAGATTTTCCACAGCCAGAGTCTATTATCAAGTTGAGTAGAGGTGGCGCCAGGATTTTCTCGAAAGGGGGGGGGCAGCGACCCGAAGCTCAGACAGCCCATTGCCGTCGGGTATTGGTGAGGTGGAATTTGAAGAAAACCTGTGTACTAAGACCATGTCATTCGGGGTAGGCATATATGATTGCATAAAATTTTTATAAACTAGAAAAGCATTGTTCCGCGTTCTTTAAATGTTTTTCCCGGAATCTAAAGTGAAAAATTGCAAAGCGCTCGAAATTTTTGGTAGGTTTTCACAAAAAACATATGTTATCATTAAGAATAAAAAGAAGGAAGAAAATCTCTAGGGGCTGACAGGTTGTAGACCATATGGGAGATACTATACATTAGTATCGAAACCATCCCGACTACCCGATGAAATGCCGGTAGCCAAACATTGCTCCGTGAGTCCCTCACCATCTGAACGTACCGCATGACACACACAATAGAATAGTGACTAAGCTTTGAGATATGAGATGAATTTTACGACCTCTTCAGTAACTAGGCTTTGAGATATGAGATGAATTTACGACCTCTACATAAACTACTTTCTCTACATTTTTATTGGAAAGGTGGAAATGGCTTGCGCTATCTAGCTATGCAGAATGGGACTATAGAAGAAACTAGGGTCGCTCTCTAGCGCGCGTGGCGCGCCGAAAATTTTGGGTTCTTATTAGAGAAATTGTTCTCATGAGAGCAAAAAACGGGTTAAAACGAAACTGTAAACTATGGCGATTTTGACATTTGGCCCCCCGTCAAAACACATTGGGGGGGCCATGGCTCCCCGGTTCCTACACCACTGACCAAGTAAGGTCACTCTGTACCATTTAAACCAGACCATCCCTGGTATCATGATTGCCTATTTTAGTTATCATAACATGGTAACTTGACGGTTCTAGGATACCGTACATTATAGGTATCTTGTATATCCCGACATATCATCACTTCAGTCAAGTCACTGAGTTCTGGAGGGCCGACAACTGTTTTAATTCCTATTTTTTCAGCATTCGATGGGGGCATGGCCCCCGTGGTCCCCCTCTGGCTACGCCAATGCCGATAATGATCTTGGGCGTCAGGAGTTAGGAGTACGGAGTCCTTTGTTGTGCTCTCTCTAGGCACTCACAGTGACTCACTGAAAGTTACTCGCTTGTGCTCAATAAAGAAAATTTGGTTTCTCTTCTTTGAACTCTTCTGCAAGTCATTTTGATATTGGGGCCTCAAAAATCAAAAACTGGTATGGCGCTTGAATCGCATGCATGGCGATTTTTGGTTTTTATCATTATCTAAGCGGGCGCAGCGAACAATCGGTTTGGCGCGGCGTGAACCAAAGAAAAAATTTACCTCCTCAGACCTTACAATCTATACTTAGGCCATCTTCATGTTCCATGTTTTGTATGTTTGTCATTTTCCATGGAAACATTACGTTTCTTTGGTGAGCTTAATACATAGTAGCTGGACCCTCCTCTTGAAGGAACTCACTGACTGCTATAAAGATTTGATACGAGAGAGGAAAGCGGGACGATTAGAAGGTAAAAAATTACGCTGTCAAGCAAATCTTATTATGGCAGGGTTAATTGGCATTGTTGTAACTGAACAACCAGAATGCACAAAATGCATTGCGGTATTTCGATGATTATAGCACTTAATGTCATTGTTGTAATCCCAAATAATGCCAAAATGTCCTGTTTCTTCAGTCATTGGTTGAATGTTGGTCTTAAAGAGCTGGCAAATTACAGTTTCATGTTCATATTTGACCTTGGGAATTCTTCAGAATTTTGCTTTTTGGCCTCTGGTGATTTCAACCAGCCTCTGATTCTGACAAAAACTTGTAGGGATTTTCTGATTGATTTAAAATTACAACACCATGTGAAGTATCCCAAACCTTTCCTAAACTTGAGCTATCCTTGTAAGCAAGGTTTTCAGAGTTTGACCCAAGATGACCTTTGACCTCCACCAAAAAATAACAGGTACTGCCTCTCACCATAAGTCATCCACATACTATGTATGAAATGCCTTCATTCCAACACTTCCTACCTCGAGATGTCGTGTTTAACAAGGTTTTCAGAGTTTGACCCCTGGTGACCCCAAATGGACCTTTGACCACCACCAACCAGAATGCAATAAATGCATTGAGGTTTCGCATATGATATATGTTCTATTCCAAATAATTGACCATGATGTCCCATATCTTTCAGTCAATGGTCAAATGCTATCTTAAACATGTTGGAAAAATAAAGTTTTGTGGTTCCTATTTAATTTTGGGAATTCTTGGGAAAATTTGGCAGTTTGACTTCTGGTGACCCCAATATAAAAACTCTTAGGAATTCTTGGGAAATTTTGCTTTTTTACCTCTGGTGACCCCAGATGGCCTATTGACCTTCACCAAAAACAAAAGGGTCACCATCTTTTCATCCATACCACATCCAAATTAGGTTACTGTAAGTGTGAAATCTACCCAGGCTTCCTACCTGGAGATACGTGTTAACAAGCTCTTCAGTGTTTGGCCCACGTTGACCCAAGATGACATTTGACCTCTACCAAAAATGATTGAGTTCATAGTTCTCACCCACAATGAATCCACATACTACGTTATAAAATCTAATCCAAGCTTTCGCCCTTGAGATACTGTGTTAACAAGGTTTTCAGTGTTGGACCCTTGGCCACCCTAGATGACCTTTGAACTCCACCAAAAACAGTGGGGTAAATCCTTCTCACTATAACACATCAATTTACCATGTCATGAAATCTATCCAAGCTTCGTTACGTGGAGATATCGTGTTAACAAGATTTACAGAGCGTTAACCCCCGGGTGACCCCAAAATTGACCTTTGACTTCCACTAAAAAATGATGAGATTCTTCCTCTTTACTATAAGGCATCTACATACAAAGTTATCAAATTGATCCAAGCTTCCTACATTGAGATAGTGCGTTAACAAGGTTTTCAGAGTTTGACCCCCAGTGACCCCAGATGACCTTTGAACCCCACCGAAAATGATAGGATTATTCCTATTACTATAAGGCATCTACAAAACAAAGTATTCAATTCGTATCCAAGCTTTCTACATCGAGAAACATTCGTGTTAACAAGGTTTTCAGGGTTTGACCCCCCGGTGACCCAGTTGACCTTTGAAACCCCCCAGAAATGATAGGGCTCTTCCTTTCTTACCATAACGCATCTACAAAAAAAGTATGAAATTCATCCAGTCTTCCTACCTCGAGATATGGCATTACAAGGTTTTCAAGGTTTGACCCCAGGGACCCCAGGTGACCTTGACCATACCAAAAATGATAGGATTCTTCATCTTAATATGGGGCATCTATGTACCAAGTTTGAGAACTGTCAGAGCTTCCCTTCTTGAGATATCATGTTAACAAAGTTTTCAGGGTTATAATCCCCGGTGACCCCAGATGACCTTTCACCTCCACCAAAAATGATAGGATTCTTTCTCGTACCATAACGCATCTACAAACAAAGTATGAAAATTCAGTCCAAGCTTCCTACCTCGAGATTATTGTGGTTAACAAGGTTTTCAGAGTTTGACCCCCGGTGACCCCAGGTGACCTTTGACCACCTAAACAAAAACAATAGGGTTCTTCCTCTCAATATGGGCATCTATGTACCAAGTTTGAGAACTGTCAGAGATTCCCTTCTTGAGATATCGTCTGTTAACGGAAGTTTTCAGGGTTTGACCCCGGTGTGACCCAGGATGACCTTTCACCTCCACAAAAATTAATAGGGTTCTATCTTACCATAACGCATCTAAACTGCTAAGTAAGAAATTCATCCAAAGCTTCCTACCTCGAGATATTGTGTTAACAAGGTTTTCAGAGTTTGACCCCCGGTGACTCCAGGTTGACCTTTGACCCCTACCAAATAACAATCAGGGTTCTTCCTCTCAATATCGGGCATCTATGTACCAAGTTAAAAACGGTCAGAGTTTCCCTCTATTGAGATATCGTGTTAACGAGCAAAGTGTCACAAACACACACCCACACACACACACCACACGCACATACACACATACATACACACGCCATCATGACTGCATAGGTTTCTCTTAATCCATCGAAACCAAAAACAAATAGGGTGTCTTCCTTTTTACTATAATGCATTTACACACCAAAGTATGAAAATCTATCCAAGCTTCACTACCTTGAGGTATCGTGTAAACAAGGTATTAAGGTTTTGGACCCTCGGTGGACCCCAAATGACCTTTGACCTCCACCAAAAACAATAGGGTTCTTCCTCTTACCATAATGCATCAAAACACACCAAAATCTGAAATCTATCCCAATCTTCATACCTTAAGATATGTTTTGTAAACAAGGTTTTCAGAGTTGGACCCTGGTGACCCCAAATGACCTTTGACCTACACCAAACACCACTAGGGTTCCGTACCTCTCACCATAATGCATACACATACCACGTATGAAATCTATCCAAGCTTCCTACCTTGAGATCTCAGGTGTAAACAAGGTTTTCAGAGTTGACCATGGGACCCAATATGACCTTTGACCTCCACCAAAAACAATAGGGTTCTTCATCTTACCACAATGCATCCACACATAAGTATGAAAACTATCCAAGCTTCCTAACTTGAGATATTGTGTAAACAAGGTTTTCAGAGTTTGACCCCTGGTAACCCAAATTGACCTTTGATCTCCACCAAAAATATCAGGATTCTTCCTTTTACTATAATGCATAAACGCACCACGTATGAAATCCTATCCACGCTTCCAACCTCGAGATATTGTGATAACAAGGTTTTCAGACTTTGACCCTAGGGTGACCCCAAATGACACTTTTGACCTTCACCAAAAACTACAGGAGTTATTCCTCTCACAATAATGCATCAACACACCAAGTATGAAATCTATCCAAGCTTCCTACCTGGGAGATATCGTTGTAAAAACAAGGTATTCAGAGTGTTGACCCCTGGTGACCCCAAAGGACCTTTGGGACTCCACAAAAACAATAGGGTTCTTCCTCTCACCATAATGCATAAACACACCAAGTATGAAATCTATCCAAGATCTCTATCTTGGAGATATCGTGTAAACAAGGGGGTTTTTTTTTTTCCCCCAAGGGGGGGTTTGACCACTGGTGACCCCAAATGACCTTTGACCTCCCACCAAAACTACTAGGGTTCTTCCTCGGAACATAATGCATCCACACACCACGTATGACAACTATCCAAGCTTCCTACCTATGAGATAGCGTTGTGTAAACATGGTTTTCAGAGTTTGACCCCTGGTGACCCCAAATGGCCCTTTGACCTCCACCAAAAAAACAATAGGGTTCGTCCTCTCAAGATGGTGCATCTACCTACCAACTGTGAGTGAGAACTGTCAGAGTTACCCTTCTTGAGGGGTGGAACTATCGTGAAAAACAAGAAAAGTGTCACAAAAACACACACACACACATACCACACATACACACACACACACAACACATATGCACACACACACAAGAACATACACACATACATGACAAACACGCCATCATGACTGCATAGGTTTCTCTTTTCATCGAAACCAATAACCTTCAAAACATACCGGGGAATATAAACAATATATTATACAAAATGAAAAAAATCCTCGAAAATCAAAGGGGGGGTTTAAACCCCTAAAACCCCCCTTGGATCCGCCCCTGCGGACCTGGACAGATTTCGAAGGCATCTTTTTGCATGGCAAGCAATAGCTATGAACTTTTGACCTACTGTTATTTGTATAAACAAGCTTGGATCGCCGATGTTCCTGCATTGCTGGATTGGTTATTATATAAACTTTCCAATGGTAACCTTTGTTTTCAAATTTTCAGCACTCCTCCATAGGGACCAGGCCAAAATACATACAAACTACAAACAGACACAAATATGAATATGCATAAGTCTTGCACCAATGAAAAGACCCCAAGCGATGGGTACACAACGCGACCGTTACCCGCAACAGACTTATACACTGTGCGCATGCGTTGTTACAGTATGGACAGCGAACACGATGAGGGGCAGTGATAAACAAAACATTTGATCACGCCCACGGACCAATCAAGTGTTCGGGATGAGCGTATGTATGAATTAAACATAGCAATGACGTCTCAGTCACCCAATCCTCAGTTTAGACAGAAAAGTGTTTTGACAGGAAAGTGTTTTGAACAAATTGATATGGGTTTACTTTATCGATGTTAGCGGTGTACACGCCAGCGGTGGTATACGCAAACGATGATAATTCAATCAATGGTAAACGCTATTGATGGTAATGCTATTGTGATAGACGCTATCGACGGTAATGCCGTTGACGGTAGCGCTGTAGGTGGAGAACTCGATCGATGGTTAACCTCGGTCGATGGTTAACACGGTCGATGGTCAACGCGATCCGATGCTACACTCCATCGAAGGTGGCACACTGCATGGTCGATTTTATT